>VXAD01004425.1:88214-115459 GCA_013399195.1 Dicrurus megarhynchus | reverse complement strand
CCAGAGGGAAGGGCTGGGATCTGGAGTGGCAGGGTGCCAAGGGGGGCTGCAGGGTGGTAAAGGCAGCCCAGCTGCATCTCCACGTCCCCTGCCATTTGGGGCTGAGCTGGCTCAGCAGTTCAGGGCTGTCCCTGCGGCACTGACCCCTCTGCTGCTCCATTTGTTTCTCCTTCAAATCCTGCCTGGATTTGCCGCAATTACAGGAAACACAGCAACAAAGTGGGGGGGACACACTGGGAAGAATACCTGGGAGGGGGCCAGCCTGATAAATTGGGATGCCTGTGTGTAGACCACAGGCAAAAGGAGTATGAGCCTCCCCCCACCAGGATAAGGGATTTCCAACTGAGATGATCCCTGGCAGTGAGTTAAGGAATGGCAAACTGACTTGCCAAGGAGAAGCAGTGCAGGGAGCACACTGAAATGCTGCACCTTGGGGTAGTTTTGTGCCAGTCCTGCTTCCCTTCTCCCCAGACTGCTCCTTGTCCCAGCAGGCTGGGGTTTGACACCCCTTCCCAGACCAGAGCTGGCCATGCAGCCCAGTCCCACTGCAGAGCACTGTCAGACAGCCAGGCACTGCCAGACACAGCCGCTTCCTCCTCATCCTCTTCCTCCTCCTCATCCTCACTGGCTAAAAGCAAAGAGCCCTCCCTGTCACAGCCTCACCCCTCCAGCCAGGTACAGGGCTTAAATTCCCGTCCCTGTCATTTCCTGCTTGTATCCCAAACCTCAGCAGGTTCTGGGAGCTCTTTTAGCCCTTATTTCAGAGCAAATCAGGCTGTGTGCTGCTTGCCCATCTGCCTCCATCAGTTACTTGGGACCCACCAAACCACCCACCAGTGCCCAGCCAGGTGCATGCCATGCCTAAGAAATACTCAGGCTACTTAAATCCCAGTGCAAAGGAAAATCCTGCCCATGTTTGAAGAGAGCTGCAGACTGAAGGGCTGGATGCAAGAACCCAGATCTCCCAGGACAGGCTGTGCTTCCAGGGGCTGCTTTGGGATGCAGCTACCCAAACCCCCTCAGGGTACGGATAAGCAAGGTTATTCTGCTGTAGTCCTTGGCTCCAGGAGCCAGTTTGGCTCAGACAGGCTGGCACAGACAGGATTAGCTGTGGCTGATGCTGATGTTCCCTCTGTTCCCTGTCTGGTCCCGCACCCAGCAGTGCCAGCACTCCCTGCTCTTTCAGAGACTTGTGCCAGGCACAGCCAGGACCTTTCCATGGCTCCAAACAGCTGCTTCCCCTTCCTAACACCTCCCCAATCTGCTGATCTACCGACAGCAGCAGAGGGGCTGAATTCCTGCAAAGCTGGTGGAAATCCATGGTTTAATGCAGGAGACACCCCCAAACCACTGCTTCCCAGACTAGCAAAATCTCTTTGCTACTTCCGTATCAGGCAGGAATATCCTCAGGGTTGCAGGAGGAGGGAGGGAACCTCCTGCAAGTGGGAATCGCCGGGTCTGGTCCCCAGAGCCTGGATGAGCCGAGGCTGGGAGTTGCAGCTGTGGTTTCCTTACGTTCACACACTCTGCCTCTGCCTTAGGAGATAAACAGCCCCACATGATGCTCTCACATGCCTTGGACCAGAATTCATGTTATATTTAAATTCTGAATTTAAACCTTTTTTTTTTTTTTTTTACTGAGGTAGGAAAAAGGGAAGCAAAGGAAAAGCTGTGAAAACAATAAACTTCCCCGGTCTTCCCATGGCAGGGTCACATCCCCCCCTAACACAGCGCAGGCACAGCGAGTAGCAGCCCTGGCTGAGACACAGCAAGGTGAAAATGGCTTTTTCAAGGTCAGAGGGAGTGGGAAACCTTTAGAAACTATACTGCTGGATTTGCCCCCTCCCTCTCAGCTCACAGCACCTCCCAGGAGGAGTTAGCAAGGATAAAGACAGCCCTGACTCCTGGAGAGCTCCCCCCTGCAAAACCCACACGGGAATGTTGGTGGCAGCAGCATCCTTGGGAAGGAACAAAGAATCATGGAATTATTCTCTGAGATCATCAAGACCAAACATTCCCCAGCACTGCCGAAGGCCATCACTAACCCATGTCCCCAAGTGCCACATCCACACAGCTTTTAAATCCCTCCAGGGATGGGGACTGCCCTGGGCAGCCATGCCAGGGGTGGACAACCCTTTCAGTGAAGGCATTTTCCCCAATATTCAGTCTAAACCTCCCCTGGCACAACTTGAGACCGTTTCCTTTAGCGAGAAACAGTTATCCCCAGAATTATTTGACATCCTGCAGGAGGGACAGGGTGATGTCTGGCTCTGAGCAGGGAAATAAGGAATCCATAAGGAGTCCTTAAACCCCCAATGTGCCTTAAAACATCCTTTCCCCCTTTCTCAGTATCCCTCACAAGCAGCTTTGCTAAACACATCATCCTGAAGGTTTTTTTTTTCCATTATGGAAAGAAAATCATCACTCACAGACAATAAAATCATCAAGAGGATTACCTCCTCGTAATCCAGACACAGGTGTGCTGTTCATAAACTGGAGCAGGCAAACCAGGAGAGCAGGTCACAGCACCGGCTCACACCCATTTCATCCCTGAGCATCCAAAGCTCCTAAAGGAGCCTCTCTCCTTTCCTAGAGCCCCAGTTAAGACCCACCCGTGGCTGGAGAGGGGGGAAAAAGCCACACAGCAGCAAAACCCTGTGGCTGTTCGGGCAGCACCATTTGTCCTTACCTTGAACTCCCAGGAAAGCAGGATGAAGGACGTTTCTCACAGTGGAATGACTTGCTGCAGCAGTCAAGGTGGGTTTGCCTGGTAGCAGGAAGTCCTTGCAGTGAAAATCCAAGCTCGCTCCCCCTGGGGGACTATTAATAGCCTGAAATGCTGAGCAGCCTCACCTGGAGCCTCCCCACCGGCTGGCATGGGCCTGGGCTCCGAGTTCAGTCCTGGGCACTCCCTAGTTGAAGGAGTGCAGGGGGACAGGGTCACTAGCTTTGTCCAGGCAGCTCATCCCTGCAGTGAATTACGTGGGCTTGTAATTCCTCAGTAAATGCATTGTTTAAAATCATGCAGTCACAGAATGGTTTGGGTTGGAAGTGACCTTAAAGCACAGAGCACGAAGTGCTCTCAGCATTTTCTGGCAGCCAGCTGAGCAGATCCTTTCCTCCTGGGATGGGATTAAGGGTATCTCTGTGGAGATCTGTGCTGTGGAGCCCAGGGACGGTGCCTTTGTCCCCTGGAGCATGAGTCAGAGGCTGTAGGCAGCCCCAGGCAGTTGCATTTCTCCCAGGTGGATGAGCATGGTAAGAGTTGATAGATCAGGATCAGAACCTGGAAAAAGAACCCCCAGCGAACCAGAGTCCCCAAATCCTCACAGATTATGTCCTTATTGCCCCAGCTAGACTTAGGAAAGCCCTGAGCATTGGAATAAGTGGCTGCTGGTGTGTCGGGAGTGTGGGTGGGGAATTTGTCTGGGCTTGGGACTGACCCTGGTCCTCCTTGGCACAGAGCACAGATGGAACAGCAGAGAGCACGTGGTCCGGGAGTCCCACCAGGGCAGGGAGCTGGGTGCCCGTCCCAGGGAGAGCCCGTCCTTCCACAGCTGCTTCACCACCTTGACCATCACCAGGGAAACTCGGAGCAAGCATGGAGCCAAGGATGGAGCAGTGGGAACTAGCCAGGGATGTGCCAACACCAGCAGCAGAGCAGCCACGGCCGTCACCACCACGCTGTTTGAACCCAGTGGAGATGGGCAAACCCCGCAGGTCGTGGTGCTGGTGGGGGCCCCAGGGATGGGGAAGACGATGATGATCAGGAAGGTGATGCTGGAGTGGGGAGAAGGGATGCTCCACACGCAATTTGACTTCGTCTTCTGCATTGACTGCAAAGCCATCACCCTTCCCATGGAAGCCAGCGTGGCAGACCTGGTTTCACAGTGCTGTCCTGGCCTGCGAGTGCCGGCTGGGAAGATCCTGGATGACCAGAAGAAGATCCTGTTCATTTTTGATGGCTTCGAGGCCCTGGGGTTTTCCTTGGTTCAGCCTGAAGCTGAGCTGAGCTCTGACCCCAGGGAGGTGAAGCCCCTGGAGCTCACCCTGGTGAGCTTGTTGAAGAAGACTGTGCTCCCCAAGGCCTCTTTGCTCATCACCACGAGGCCAACAGCTCTTGGAAGCCTGGGGCGGTGCCTGGAGGGTGAGTATTACGTGGAGATACTGGGATTTTCGGCAGCCAGGAGGGAGGAGTATTTCCACAGGTATTTTGAGAATCCCAACAAAGGAGACATGGCCTTGAGGTTTGCCAGAGGCAACCAGATCCTCTACAGCTTGTGTGTCATCCCTGTCATGAGCTGGACCGTTTGCACCATCCTTGAACAAGAGCTTTGTGGGACGAGAAACCTCCTGGAGTGCTCTCAAGCCACCACAGGGATGATGATGTTCTACCTCTCCCAGTTACTGAAGCACAGGGACAGGGACAACCCACAGGTCCTCCAGAAGTTCCTACTCCAGCTTTGCTCCTTGGCTGCCAACGGCATCTGGAAGCACAAGGTCCTCTTTGAGGAGAAGGAAATCAAGGACTGTGGCTTGGACCAGCCAGGTCTGCTCCCCTTCTTCCTCAATGAAAGAATCCCAAAGGAAGGAGAAGACCATGGGAGTGTCTATGCCTTCACCCACCTGCACCTCCAGGAGTTTTTTGCAGCAATGTTTTATGTTCTGGAGGATGATGTGGAAATGGTCAGCAGCTTGGGGAGGCTTGAGAAGGATGTAAATAAATTATTAGAAAGCTACAGCAAGTCCAGGAAGGATTTGAACGTAACAGTGCGATTCCTCTTTGGTCTGGTCAGCCAAAAATCCATAGAGTACATGGACAAAACCATTGGGTGTAGAATTTCACCACGAGCCAGGGAAGAGCTGCTAAAGTGGCTTCAGGGGAGGCACAGAGGCCTCTCCCAGCCTGGCCAAGCACTGAAGGTTTCGGAGATGGACACTTTCCACTTCTTGTTCGAGATGAACGAGAAGAGCTTTGCGCAAAGTGCGTTGGGTCATTTCACTGACCTGGACTTGCAGGACACCAGGCTGACCCTGTACAGCCAGATGGCTCTTTCCTTCTGCATCCAGCACTGGGATGGGCTGGGCTGCGTCACCCTCCAGGGATGCTCCTTCCACTGGCAGGATCCTGAGGCAGAGCTGGATGCGTCGGTGCCTTGGTAAGTCCTGCCCCTCCTTTATTTAATGACCCAAAACTGCAAAGATTTCTCCTTCTCTGCCCCAAAGGATGATTTTAAAGATGTTTCGGCTTCTCCCTCCCGAATACCAGCTTGGCCTTTCCCTGGGTGTTTAGTTCCTCAGCAGAGGATTTACTTATTCTTGGGGAGAATAAGGAACACATGCACTCCTCCATCCACTGCCCACTGTGGGATTGATGGTGATGGAGCTTCTTGGCTCGACCTGGCCAGGCCCACCTGTGCCCAGGTGTCACTCTGGCTTCCCGTCCCCCTTCTCCCTCGAAAAGGGAGATACCCGGTGCTGGAATGCTAACTGCACCCTGTGACTCACCTTACATCGCCCCGGGGGACTCCAGCATCAATGCTCGAGATCCTTCACACCTCCAAAGCCACAAAGGTCCGTCCCGAGGAGCCCTCCCATGTGCGGGAGGCTCTGCTCGGGGTGGGAGGGGTTGTGTGCCGGTGTCGGAGCCGGGAGCTCCCGGCACCGCTGAGGGCTGCGCGTGCCCCGCGGCTCTGTTCCCCTGCAGCTCGGGAGTCTCGGGAGCCGGAGGACATCCTGGTGCCCTCACCGTGCGGCGGCGGGAGGAGCTGCCCTGCCCCATCCACCTGCTCTGCCGGGCGCTGCGGCACCGGGGCAGTGCCCTGCGGGTGCTCCGGTGAGAGACGCGCGCGGAGCCCAAACCGGGGCCAGGATCTGAGGTGTGGGTGGGGACACCCGAACTGCAGTGCAGTGGGTGAGTGGGTGGGTGCTGCCCCGCTGCTCCCTGGGGACACGGGCAAGTGGCCAGGGGGAAGTCAGGCCCCGTTTACCTGGGGGTGGGTGTTGTCCCTCGGGTTTGATGGGCAGGTGAGCTGAGTCCCCGTTCTCCGTGCTCTCCCGCAGGCTGCAGTGGTGCCGGCTGTCCGAGAGCTGCTGTGCGGAGCTGGCGGCACTGCTGGTGGAGCACCCTGGCCTGGCCCGGCTGGAGCTGGGTGACAGCTCGCTGGGTGACAGCGGCGTGCGCCTGCTCTGCGAGGGGCTGCGGACTCCAGGCTGCCGCCTGCGCGTTCTGCGGTGAGCACCCCCAGCATCCCTCGGGCATCTCGCACAGCGTGGACATGAGAGCTGGGGAGGTGCCCCAAAGGGTCCCTCTGGGGTGGCATTGTGCCTCTGTCCCACTCTCCCAGGGCAAGGAGCTCCAAGGTTGTGGCACCAGGGTGGGGTCCGCCCCCATGGTGGAGTGGCACTGAGGGCACTCAGGCAGCTCTGAGGGTCTTTCCCGGGGGTTCCCATCAGGCTGCGGTATTCCCGCATCACCAGCGCCTGCTGCGAGGATCTCGCCGCTGTGCTGGGCACCAGCACGTACCTGGAGGAGCTGGATTTGTCCTTCAGTGAGGGGCTGCGTGATGCTGGCGTGGAGCTGCTGTGTGAGGGGCTCCAGCACTGTGCCTGCCCACTGCAGACACTCCGGTAAGGGGCTGTGGGATGGGCCACTGCTCCCTCCTTCCTATCCAGAGCTCTTGCTTTCCCACCTGGGGCAGCTCACCAAGCCGAGGCCAAAGCCCTCCTTCCCTGTTTCCCTCGGCCCCACAGGCTGGGGAGCTGCCGGCTGTCAGGTGCCTGCTGCCCAGCCCTGGCCGCACGGCTGCTGCAGGAGCCCCGTCTCACCTGCCTGGACCTGAGTGACAACGAGCTGGGAGCCCACGGCGTCCTGCAGCTCTGCCAGCAGCTGCGGCATCCCGCCTGCCCGCTGCAGAGCCTGGGGTGAGGGCCCTGCCATGGCCCCTTCCATGCCTGGCATCCCCGAGCTGGGCAGTGGATGCTGTGCGACAGGCAGGGCGCACCAGCATCCTGGCTGCTTCAGCACCGCCCTCCCCACAACAACTTCTCCTCTTTTCCTGCGTCCTTCATGGCCAGGCTGAGCACGGACGGCTTCAGCCAGGCCCTGCTGCAGGAACTGGATGCCCTCCGGGCACTGCAGCCCGCCCTGAAGATCGGGAACCTTCTGGAGCACGACGTGCCGCAGGCGGGGGCCATGGCCCGGCTGCCCTGCCACCGCGGGCTCCTGCTGGGGGGCAGGAAGGTGCTCCCCTCCCTCAGGAGACCTCCTCTCCTTTAGGAAAAGTCCGTCCAGCCACCGGAGCCATTCCAAGACCAGCTCTCAGTGCTGTCAGTGGGTCTGAGCTGGCCCCACCCATGGGGCACAGGGAGGAGATAATGCTGCATCTGCAGGGGTTCTGGGTCCTGCCCTCTCCCTTTTCCCCTCCGTGTTGGTGGGAACAGTTGTGTGCATTTGGCAGTGCCAAATAAAGATCCCGCAGCCAATCCCAGCAATCTCCCTGTGCTCTTCCCCCTGACCCATACCAGGGATGCACTTGTGCTTCCAGTTCCTGCCCCACCTCCCCGAGACATGGCTGATGCACCTGGGATGGAGGTCCCAGCCCCAGAGTGAGGTCCCAGCGCTGGGTGTGAGTCTCTGACCAGTTTGTTTTAATAGGAAAAAAGGAAAATTCACACTAAAATCAAAGAAAATCACTACATAGGAGCTGTTTTGCTGCAGTGTTTCACAGGGAGGGTGACCTCCTTGGTCAGGGCCACCCCTTCCTGGGGACAGGGCCCCCACCACACTGCCACACACATGTCCCCAGGGCTGCGGCATGGCCTGGGCATCCTCATGGTGACGTCCCCAGGGCACTGCTGCCAACATCGTCATAGTCTGTGTGCACCGGGGGCTGTTCCAAGGGGTTCCTGGTGGCTCCTGGGGGATTTGGAGAGGAGTAGATCCCACCTTGGGGACAGCACAGAAGGCTGCCTGTGGCAGGGGACAGGTCCATGTCCCCTCTGACAGGCCCCACCTGGGGTCTGGCTGCAGCACCTCTGCAGCTGGATCCCTGCCCACCCCCACAGCCAAACTCTGCCATGGAGTGCCTCTGCAGAGGGGACAGGGCAGCTGTGAGCCCTCTTACCTGTGGGGAGGACACAGATCCACCTCCTCTGTGTCACACCCTTGGAGATGTCCCCAGTGCTGGGAGCAGGGGGCTCCTGTGGCACATCCAGGGCATCGTCATAGCCATCCGGGATTCCGTGCTCGGGCTGGGCAGGGGGGTCTGGGACAGGCACAGGGGTCCATGGCAGTGACCCAGTGGCCCTGGCAGGAGTCTGTTGTGCCATCCTCTCCGGCCTTGCCACCAGGGATGTGCTGGTGACCCTTGGGTCCCACAGGGAAAGGCGATGCTTTGCTGCATGCTAACAAGGGGGGAACTTGTCCCCTCAGCTCCCCTGCCCAGGCGTGTCCCCTGTCCCCAGCACTCCCCGCTGGGTTCCTGCCCTGTGGCCCTACCTGGGGCTGCCTCAGTGTCACTCCCATCCACGCTGTCCCCGGTGTAATACGGCAGCTTCTTCACCGACCCCTCCGACAGGGAACCTACAGGGGAGAAACAGGGACTTGGGCGTGGCCTCAAGTGGCACCGCAGGTGACACAACCTCACACCACACAGCAGGGCTGCTATGGGACCGAGGGACAGCCCCAGCCCATGGCAAGGAGCCACTGCTGGGCCACCAGGACCTGGAGCTGCCGTGGGGCAGCCTCCGGGCAGAGCTGGGGAATGGGGACTGCACCCACCTGGGCGACTGGGCACCTCCTGGTATTCCGGCATCGCGGTGTAGTCCAGCTCCTCGTAGACAGCGTTGGAGACGGCATCTGCAGCTCTGCCAGGGCCTGGAACGAGAGGCAGCATTTACCTGGGGCCCTGGACACTGTGGGTGGCACCAGGGGCACCCGTGCCCACCTTCTGAGCCGTTCCGCAGGGCGGGAGCCCCGGAACCCCCAAACTGGGTCTGTGCCAGCCCCCACCCGCCAGGACCCACCTCGGCGCCAGGCGCGGGCACGGCACAGCAGCACGGCCAGGGCACCCAGGGCCAGGCACAGCAGCGTCCCCAGCACCACGCACAGGACAGTTGGCACTGGCACAGTCCCCGTTGCCACTGCCAGGGGGATTCTTCTGGTGACACCTGTGTGGATACAGCCAGGCAGTGACGGGAGGGGGATTCCAGCCAGCCCGGCGTTGGGGGTGCCGGCACGGGCAGAGCTACCTGTGCTGGTGGCACCGTCCGGATATGGGGTAGTGTCTGTCTCAGTGATGCCATCACTGTCCCCATCACAAGCCACGTGGGCGTCCCCGCCTGGGCCGCAGCTCTGCAGATTCCAGGGTGCCGAGGGGCACCCCCAGAGCGAGCGAGCCCCGTCCTCACAGCCCACCCAGGCCAGCCAGGCGGGGGCCGGCTGCTGGGCGGGGACGGCCGACAGCCACCCCCGGACCCCACAGCCCAGCTGGCGGCAGACGGTGGCGGCGGTGCCGGGGCTGGTGCCGTTGGCGCACACGCGGCCCCAGGTGCCGTTGTGGGACACCTCCAGGAGCCCGCGGCAGCGCCCGCGGCCGCCCGCCAGCCGCACGGAGAGCTGCTCTGCAAGGGGTGCAGGGCGGTCACGGCACGGCCAGGAACCCCCCGGGGGGTTCCGCTGGACCCTGCTCTGGGGGTGCCCGACACTGACCTGAGCAGACGGCCCCAGCCCCGCTGCCACGCCTGCACTCGCGCCGTTCCGAACGCCCGCATTCCCAGAGCGACTCCTCGGTCCCGGAGCAGTCAGGGATGTACGGCCACAGTGGCCCCGTGCCGGGACCGAAGCGCGCCGAGCTCGGTGCCTCCAGCGCTGTGCCACAGCCCAGCTCCCGGCAGACAACGGCGGCGTCCTGCAGCTCCCAGCCTTCCTGGCAGACGGTGCTCCACCTACCACCGGAATAGACCTCCACACGCCCGGCACAGCGCCCAAAGCTCCCCACTAGCCTCACCCACCGGCTCCCTGCAGGCACAAAAGGACCAACCTGGAGTGGCTGCTTGGGGCACCGGCACCTCCAGCCCTTCTTGGGACACCCACCTGAGCAGACAATGACCAAGTCCTCAGGCCTGCTGGTTGGTGCAAGGCCCATCCCTGAGACATAGTCCATCTCTTTCAGCTCATCATCCATCTTCTCACGGCTGCTGGTTGCCACAGAGCCCATCCCTGAGACATCATCCCTCTCCTCCAGCTCCTCATCCATCTCCTCAGGGCTGCGGGTCAGCACAGAACCCCCACCCAAAACATCTATCTCTTCAGTCATGATGTCCATCTCACTGGGGCTGCTGCTCAATGCAGCGGCCGTACCCAAGGTGCTGTAAACGTTCTTGGGAACGCCACAGCCCAGCACTGCGCACACCATGTAGACATCCCATGACTTCCACTGCTCCGCAGGCACACGGCGCCATGCCGGGCTGGTTATGGTCTCCTCCAGCCGCCCATCACAGAAGCTCTGACCCTCCACCAGCCGCAGGGACTCGACAAAGCCACCAACACCTGCAACATCACCAGCAGAACCATGGGGCTGTGGCACCTGGCTCAGACCACGCTTCACTCCAATACATCCCTGCATCCTCTGCTCCCAGTTCTTAGGGAGTCCCAAAAGCCCTTAATGCACCTCCTGCAGGTGCCGTACACACCTGAGCAGTTGACGGCAGCGGCGTTTCCAGGAGCACAGGGGGGCTTCCCCAACACAGCCACAGGGCACTCACCCAGGTGCCACTCGCTCCCGCTGCAGCCGAAGGCGTCCGGCCGCAGTGGCCCATCCCCGCTGCCGAAGGAGCCTCCCGGGGGCACAGTGAAGGCGCGGCCGCAGCCCAGGTGGCGGCACAGAACGTGGGCATCGGGCAGGTCCCACTCGCTGGCGCAGACGGACCCCCACGTCCCCCTCACTGCCACCTCCACCCGCCCGGTGCATCCCGAGCTGCTGTTCCCCAGCCGGAAGCCCGTGTAGGCTGTGGCAGAAAGGGCGTTGAGGAGGGTGATGGTGCAGGGACCCCAACAGCCCCCGGTGTCCCCAGCACTTACGGGAGCAGATGACGCTGGCAGAGCCGGTGCAGCCCTGGCTGTGGGGCAGACGCTGGGCACAGGCGCTGAGGAGGGGCTCGGTGCCATTGCACTGGAAGCCCCCATCCCAGAGCAGCCCTGATCCCGCCCCAAATCGCCCACTGCCTGGGATGGCGAGCGCCGCCCCACAGCCCAGCTCCCAGCAAACCACCTGGGCCACCTTCATGTCCACCTGATCCTCGCAGACACCAACCCAGGCCTGGCCCTTCCGTACCTCCAGCCGCCCGGCACAGGCTCCATCGCCTCCGACCAGCCGGGAAAATCCTGCGGGAGCAGTGCAGGATTGGTATCCAGGGACGTGCATGAAGTGCCACATCCCCCCGAGTCTAGCAACTACCTTGGCAGACAACAGCAGTGTCCCAGTAATGGACGGTGTCATAGGGACCCCAGCCACGGATCTCGCAGTCCCAGAGAGTGGACTCATATCCATTGCAGTCCACCATGGCCAGACTGACAGGCCCGTCCCCTGCACCAAAGTGGTCAAGGGCAAAGTAGGCACCGGCAGCCGAGCCACAGTTCAGCTGCTGGCACACCACCTCGGCGTCCTCCATGTCCCAGTTGTAATCTCCCACCGAGCCCCAGCGTCCCTGCAGCTTCACTTCCACTCTCCCGGCGCAGGGACTGCCACCGCCCACCAGCCTCAGCTCCACGGCATCTGCACCGGGGCACCGGCACGGCTCAGCCCTGCCCTGGACGCTCCAGCACAAGGAGGCTGCCCCGGCACGGCCAGCGCGTCCCCTCACCTGTGCAGGTCACCCCCACATCCCGCTCGTGGCCGCAGAAGTGCATTCCCCATCCGAAGTGCGGACACTCCTCCAGCGTACCCTCGGTGCCGCGGCAGAAGAAGGGCTGGAGCCAGATCGGCCCGGTGCCCTGCCCGAACGGGGCGTACGGGGACGCCTTGGCCACCCGGCCACAGCCCAGCTGCCGGCACACCACGATGGCCCAACGGGCTTCCCAGTCGAAGTCGAAGACGCAGACGGAGCCCCACTCACCGCCGTGCTTCACCTCCACGCGCCCGGCACAGCGCCCGCCGCCGCCCACCAGACGCAGCTCCCGGGAGCCTGCGGCACGGAGGGTGCTGAGCCGGGCCCGCCGACCGCCACGGGCTCCGCTCCCGCCCGCCCGGCACTCACCCCCACACAGCTGCACCCACACGAGCAGCCCCAGCGCCACCATCGGCCCCATGCCCCCGGCCCCGAGCCCAGCGCAGCCAGGAGATGTCTCGGCAGCGCCCGAGCCAATGGAGGCAGCAGCACCAGGGCAGCCTTTATCACGGCCTCATCTCCCGGCTGCGGGGCCGCGGCCTCCAATAACCTGCTCCGTGCCCAAATATGAGGCTCGCCTCCGCTTCTGGCGTCACACACCTCGCCACAGTGGGCTGCCACCCGGATGTCCCCGGGGGGAGACAGCCCCCCCACAGCACCTGGGCTGCGGGGGCCCCTCCTGTATCCCCCCCGTGCCTCCAACTCCACTGCTGGAGCCTGCCAAGAGCCATCGTGACGGGGACAGGCTTCACCCCACATCCCAGCAAGAGCCTCCACGGGACCACCCTCAGGTCCGGCACCTGCAAAGCCCAAAGCCCCCATCCTTGGGTTGCTCCCCTCCCAGCGTGCCCGCAGCCCCCGCGAAGGGGTGCCAGCGGCCCCCGGCTCCGCGCGGGGCTGGCAGGTGGCAGGTCCCCAGTCCCTCGCGGCGGCGCTGGCACATGGCGCGGCTGCCGCAGCTGTGGCCCCGCGCTCGCCTCGCCGCCAGCGCAGGAAGGAGGCGGTTACCCCCCGGCGGCTCCCGGCGTCGGCATCGACCGCACGCGGCTTCTGACACCTGCGCTGCCACCGAGAACGCCGCGGCTCCGCGCTGCCCCTGCCCCACGGTGAAGCCACAGTGGGGGGGCACAGAGCCCACTTGATTCCTGGGGGACCCACCTGGGTAAGCGGGTACCAAGCACCACCGAAAAACAAGGGGTGTAGGAGGGGGGAGCAGGAGCTCCCTCAAGGTCACAGTTGTGTGTGAGGGTGAGGACGGGGCTGAGCCACCTCTCCAGCATTGCTGAGCAGTGACAGTGGCCAGAACAGCGTGTTCCCTACGGGGTCACTCCCGCAGCAGTGCAGTCACCTCCATGAGCCACCAGCCTCTCTGTGGGACCAGGGACCTGCAACTTGCCAGTGTCCTACTGTCACCCCGGGCTGGCTTGTGGGCTGGGCCCTGAGTTGTCCCCCACCAGCGGTGTCGCAAGGCCGTGCCGTGGCTGCCTATCCTTCCTGCCCGCACGGAGACCCGGCCGGGGCTGGCGGGAGAGACGAACCGGCTACGCTGTCCCTGCAGCGGGCGGGGACCCTCACAGTGGCGTCCTCCCATCCTAGACCGCGGCCTTTCCATGGAGATTGGCAGAGTGTCACAGGAACTTTTCATTCCGGAATGCCTCCCGTGTCTCCTGGAATGGCACCGGAGGACGGTGGGGGGGAGACGGGGAACGAGGAGAACCACGTGGGAACCGAGTACGCCGCTGCCTCCGTTGGATACGCCCCCTGACCGTGGCCATGCCCCCTTCCCGGAGCCTCCGCCCCACGGCGCCACCTCCGCGCCGGCAGGGGGCGCCCCGCGCAGCCACGACTATCCGGAAAGAGCCGAGCGACGGCGGAGGCGACCGAGCCAGGGCTGGCGGAGCGGGCGGAGCGGGCGGGATGGCGCAGCAGGTCGAGCAGCTGCGGGCGGACGGCGTGGACAAGGAGGTGCTGCGGGAGGGCACCGGGCCGCTGCCGGACTTCCGCGACGGCACCAAGGTCAGGCCCGCGGGGGGACGGGCGGGGTGGGGGGATGTAGGAAGCGGAACGCGGCAGGGGGGGCGCGCATGCGCGCTTTCCCCCCCCTGCCTGCGTCGCCATGGTGACGCCGCGGGCTCCTCCTGCCCGTTCAGGCCACCTTCCACTACCGGACGCTGCGGTGCGGCGATGAGGAGACGCCGGTGGACGATAGCAGGGCGCGGGGGAAGCCCATGGAGCTCATCGTCGGGAAAAAGTTCAAGCTGCCGGTGTGGGAAGCGGCGCTGCGAACCATGCGGCCCGGCGAGCGTGCGCGCTTCCGCTGCGACGCCAAGGTGGGCGGGGACCTGCCGGGGGCGTGGCCTGCGCGGGTGGGCGGTGACTTTATGTTGTGGGCGCGGCTTGCGGCGCCCCGGTACGCTCCAGCCGTGGGGTGCGAGGGTGGAGCATCCTGATAGTCTCCCCCCCTCCCTTCCCAAATCCCGGCTCCCTTCCCTCCCGCAGCACGTGGTGCTTTACCCGCTGGTGTCCAAGAGCCTGCGGAACATCGCAGCAGGGAAGGACCCGCTGGAGGGGCAGCGGCACTGCTGCAGCATTGCCCAGATGCATGAGCACTACTCCCTGGGGTACCCCGATCTCGACGAGCTCCAGAAGAACCCCCAGCCCCTCATCTTCGACATCGAGGTGCTGAAGGTGAGGTGTCGGCATGGGGAGCTCGGGGATGGAAGTGTCCAAAAATACACATAGATGTGGCATGTGGGACATGGTTTAGTAGTGGCCGTGGCCGTGCAGGACTCGATGATCCTAGAGGTGCTCTCCACCCTAAACAATTCCATGATCCTGTTCTCTGATTCCATGATGGGGTGCTGTCAGGTGGAGCCACCCGGCTCCTACCAGCAGGACCCATGGGCCATGACAGATGAGGAGAAGCTCCAGGCTGTGCCCCAGATCCACAAGGAAGGCAACGAGCTGTACCGGCAGGGCAAGGTGCCCGAGGCAGCTGCCAAATACTACGATGCCATTGCCTGTCTCAAGAACCTGCAGATGAAGGTGGGTCTCCCCAGATGCACACAGGCAGCCCTGGGAGTGCAGGGCTTGAGAGTTGCCCCTCACTCTCCCTGCTCTGTCTGCCACAGGAGCAGCCGGGCTCTCCAGACTGGATCGAGCTTGACCAGAAGATCACACCCCTGCTCTTAAACTACTGCCAGTGCAAGCTGCAGTGTGAGGAGTACTATGAGGTGCTGGACCACTGCTCCTCCATCCTCAACAAGTACGAGGGTAAGGAGCCACAGGCCATCCCAGGTGGCTGTGGTGGGCACCAGGAGACCCTCACACTCCACTGACCCCAGCTCTCTCCCCACAGACAACGTCAAGGCCTACTTCAAGCGGGGCAAGGCCCATGCGGCCGTGTGGAACGTCGCCGAGGCACAGGCTGACTTCGCCAAAGTCCTGGCCCTCGACCCCTCACTGCGCCCAGTGGTCTCCAAGGAGCTGCGGAGCCTGGAAGCGCGGCTGCGGGAGAAGGACGCCGAAGACAAGATCCGCTTCAAGGGCATCTTCTCCCAATAGAGTCAGCGGCCACAAGGGAGAGCCCAGCGCTCTCGGGACAGGTTCTTTTAGATATTCCACATGTGGAATGGTCATGGATGTTTATTAATGTTTAATACAGATTTTACTTATTTGAAGTCAGTGGAAATGGCCCCGGAGCTCGCCACAGCCTGGGGACACAGCCAGGCACGTAAGTGGCAGCATAAAGCATTGCAGCACATGGCTGAAGTTCTTTGCTGGGCTCTAGACTCTGCTCATCGTCACACCAGGGATGAGTGGGTGACACAAGCCTGCTGCTCCCTGCCAACTTTAATCACTTATTTGATGCTTTTATACTTTATGGTGGCCATGGAGGGGCGGTGCCAAGCCTCAGCCCTGGCTCCAACCCCTTCATGCCTGTTCTCCTCTGTGCCACGCCATTGTCACTTCTCCAGGCTGTTGCTATCATCCCAAACCAGTGTCTCCTCTTGTCATGTTAGTGTCAGGAATATTTGATATAGAATAACAGCTTCTTCCTGC
Organism: Dicrurus megarhynchus; assembly: GCA_013399195.1. Lineage (NCBI taxonomy): Eukaryota > Metazoa > Chordata > Aves > Passeriformes > Dicruridae > Dicrurus > Dicrurus megarhynchus. Next base: position 99,508 of record VXAD01004425.1, on the reverse strand, counting down.
TATCTCTATAAACCTCTGGTCATGCTATGCCAAGATAAACTCAAGTAAAACCAGTCATAGCCCCTGGTCACTACAAAAATTTGCTGCTAGAAGTAAATGAGGGGAAAGCAAGTCAGAGAGGGGGAGGGTATCAGCAGCGGCACAGCCCACACACCCCAGGCTCTTTTCCTTGTCCTAAATTGCTTGTGACCCAACTGATGTGCCCCATGGCCATGTCCCTGTGGGACGTGGTGCCCCTGGAGGCTCCCCAGGGCTTTCCCAGTGGGTGGGAACCCTGGTGCCACAGGCACAGAGCAGACTCATGGGTGCTGGCACCTTGTCGTAACATCTCTTTATTCAACATCGAAATGAAAGGAGGGGAACAGAGGAACCGCTCTGGAACCCCAACCCAGCCCTGCCCTGTGACACTGGACAGAAATAAATAGGTAGGGAGGTACCATTCGCCCTGGGGCACAGCCACAGCCCCCCAGTTCTGCACACTGACAATGACCCTGGGGCACAGACCCCACTGGGCACTGCCCAACAGCCCCAAAGGACCAGAGGGGACGGGGCTTTGGGGCAGCAGGGAGGACCCAGGGTGGCTCGGTCCTGAGGGGATCACTCTGGCCCTCAGGGGGGCTCAGAGCCATCTCCCAGCACCCCCTGGTCTCGGGGGACCCAGCGCCCTCATCTCCTTCCTATGGGCTCATGGCCCAGCACTGGCTCCATCCCCAGGTGCTCCTTGCTGGGAAATCAGGGATGCAGTGGACGGGGAACATGGCCATGCCACCCTCACTCCTCACCCTCCAGCTTGAGGCTGACACTGCGAGGCTTGGCCCGGGACAAGCCTGGGGGTGCTGAGGGGGGCCCCCCATCCCGCTCTGCCTGGCTGGAGCCCCGGGAACGCAGGAGCTGGCTCTGCTTCCGCAGGAAGTCGACAGGTGCCGGGCAGCCATAGGTGCCTTTGCCCAGCACAGGTCGTGGGGGGCCCTTGGGAGAGTGGGCCAGGGCTGCGGCTTCCAGCTGGGCCAGGTGGGCGACATAGCCCTCGGAGAGGAACTGCAGGACACACAGACAGCCTGAGCTGGTGGCCGCGGCCGGCTGGTGGGGTCAGCCATCATCCCCTGCATCCCCAGTCTCTCCCCAGCCCTGCCACCACCATACCTGGCACTGGTTGTGGAATTTCTTGACGGCCCGTCCCACAATGTAGATGTGTGCTGGCGCGAGTCCCAGTGAGCTGTAGACGGAGACATCCTTGGTGGAGCCGTAGCCAGCAACTATGGAGATCTCTGCCTGCCCAGGGACAAGAGTATTAGGGCAGGGAACATCCCTCATGTTAAGAGGGATGGCTGGGAGCTGCCCTGAGAAGCTTCCAGCTCTGCCATGACATTCCAGTCCAGCTCCCAGCATCTCCACTGGGATGCAGAGGTGCACAGGCTTCAGCACAGCCCATGCCACCCCATCACCAGCCCTGTGTCCTCCCGGCAGTGTCCCCATCCCCACCTCGGTGCGCAGGCTCTGCAGGAAGGCGGCTTTCTGGCGTAGTGGGTCATGGGTGAGCCCATCACAGAAGGAGACGGCACCGTGGGGGAAGTTGTGCTGGGAGAGCCAGGCCACCACGCGATGCTTCTGCATGTCAGGGCGCCCCGTCACATAGATGATCATGTACCCCGAGTCCTGCCAGTGCCTGGGAGGGGACATGGGTGGCTGCCAGGAGCCTGTGTGGAGGCAGTCCTGCTGTGGGAAGCTGGGATCTCCCTACACAGCATGTGTGGGTGCTGCCTCCAAAACCTCCCTGCTCCCAGGGATTTTATCAAGGGGAAGGCACAGCAAAACTGTGGGGACCATATCCAAACTTAGAGAGGATTATTTTCCACAATAGGGCACCAGCATAGAGATGATGTGCTGGAGGCAAGAGAGTGGTGGAATACCCTCCCCCTTGGCCCTGCTCTGACACCCCCCAACCCCCAAGTTGTCACCACACCATGAAAGATGGGGAGACTGACTCCCTTATTGAAGGGCGCCCACCTTACAACGTCCACAGCCCCTGCCCGCACTTTGGGGTCACTGCCCATGATGGAGACACTGGCAGTGAAGGAGCCATCGATGCTGAACACAACGGACTCAGTGCCACGGGCCACCACAGTCAGGTATGCCTCGGCATAGCTGTGGTCCCCCCTGCAAAGGCAGAGGTGGTGGCTCGGCACCAGCTCTGGTGCCAGGGCAGCAGGTGTAGCTCTGCCAAAAGGGCTGGAGGAGGAACTGAGGCGACACCTCACCTGACCACCATGCGAACAGGGTAGATCCCGATGGCCAGAGCCTTGTCTGGAGGGATGGTGAAGGTCAGGCGCCCGCTGCCACTTGTCACCTCGGTGCCGTAGTACAGCCACTTCCCTGACAGTGGCTGTGTCATGATGTAGATGTCCACCTGGGAGAGGGAAATGGGCTGGGCATGGGCTGGACTACCATGTCCTGCTGTGTCCCCACCTGCAAGTCCTTACAACCTTCTCCCACCATCCCACACAGGGTCCTGTTAACCACATCCTTCCCCTCCTGTGGGTGACACCAGCCCCTTGCCTGGTCCTGGACACCCACACCCTTTTTGAGGGGTCCTGGTGGCCTCCTGAGCCCAGCTGTACCTTCTCCCCAGTCAGTGTCACCACGTCCAGGGGTCCGTACATGAAGCGCCCACTGAGGACCTGCGCTTTGCCCTCACACACGATCACATCGCAGGCCCGGTGGTTGGCCGTCACGTTCTGCAGGCACATAGGGTGCTCAGCAGCTCCTGGAGGAGCTCCTGAGGTGCCAAAGGGACACCACTGGGCTGTGGGATTGTCCCAGAACCCACACACCCCAGGATGCCCCAGGTGGGCTCCCACTGGCCACGCACCCGGATCTTCACTTGGGTGCGCTTGCGCTGCCACTTCTCCCGAGGGATGGCAGGGCTGTAGATGGAGCTCTCCTCGCTCTCCGCTGGCTGTGGCCCCTCTTTCTCCATCACCTGCCAACAGCACGGTGCCGGCTCAGCCTCTGCCAGCCCCAGCTTGCCGCCCACCCCACCGTGCCCATACCTGGCGCAGGATGAAGGCCACCACGTCAGAGGATTCCCAGTAGCTGGCATGGAAGAGGTGGGGCAGGGTGATGGTGGGGAAGGCAGTCAGGGCGTCAGGGCAGTACAGAGAGTAGTCGATGCGCTTCGGGCCCCACCAGTGCTCCAGGACTGCGGGGAGAGCTGGAATGAAGCCTTTTCTGGACCTCATCCCATGTCATGCAGCCCGAGGTGCCCGCATGGGATGGGGTGGGTAGGGATGACACTTACTCTTGACAACCTCGCTGGTGCTGGCAGGAGTGGGGGGCTCTGCTGGTTCATTGCCCTTCCAGAAGCCCCCAAAGCTGCCAGTGGGGGTAGGGGGGGCAGCCACATCCACTTTGGGCAGGAACAGGGCAGAGTGTGTCTGCAGGGCCTCCGCTGCAGAAAGAGCTGGGTGAGCACACCCAGAGTCCCCAGGGACACCCACCACTCCAGGACCCCCCTCCAACAGAGCCCCAAAGCAGTGGGAAGGGCTTGCACATCCCTATCCCCCCACCCAGCCAGGCTGTGAGCGCTCTGGGTACCCTGATGTGGCCCCAGGGTGCCTGACACCAGCCTGGAGGGGACCTGCTCACCCAGCAGGGACGAGGTGCCATCACCCAGGGGGTACTTCTGGTATCGGGGCACGCTGAGGGGGGGCACAGCGTGGAAGGCCTTGGCCAGGAGGGGCTCCAGGCGGGAGGCACAGGGATCGGCAGCGTGGAAGAGGTTGTAGATCTGCTCACAGGCAGGACGCAGCTGGGCCACTGCAGCACAGAATGGGGTCAGGGGCGCCCACGAGGGCTGGGGGGCACGAGGAGCAAAATACCCGAGAGGGGTAAAGCAGGACATAGGAAGAGGAAAGGCTGGAGAGGGAAATTTGGGGCACCAGGGACAGGCTGAGGCTGGCACAGAGCAGGGACACTCAGCCACCCACCAACACCCACACAGGCAGGGCTGGGCATGTGAGGGGCTCAAACCCAAGCAGGGGTCTCTGGGGAGCTCAGGCTTGTAGGGTGAGCACGACTCAGGGACTTGAGCCCTGCAGGGAGGGTCAGGGGCTGGCACCACAGTAGGCAGGGATCCTCACCATCCAGAGCAGGCATGACGGTCTTGCGCAGCGCGAGCACCAGCCCCAGCGGAGAACCAAAGAGGAAGAAGCCGGATACCTTAAATTCGAGGCGGGTGCTGGCACCCTCCACCCCATCCAGCGCCATGGCGCTGCTCCGGGGAGCCTCTGCCTCCAGCAGGGCCTCGCTGGCCTGCAGGCTGGGACAGCAGAGACAGTGAGCATGGGGAGGGATGGCAACATCGCATTCCCACCATCCTGAAGGCAAAGCTGTGCCTGGCATGGCCCTGTTATCCTAGAGAAGCTCCAGCAAGATCACCCCAGGGCAGGCAGCCTCCATGAAATGCTCCTTCCCAGCCTGGAGCAGATGGGAATTACACCCTTTCCATAAAGCACAAGATAGCCAACCATCCCCCTTGGGCTCACCTGCACATGGAGCTGTGCTGCTGGCTGTCCCACTGTGTCTCTGGGGACTCAGGGCTGGCCTGGCCCAATACTGGTGCTCCCTCTGTCCCATCAGCCAGTGGGTCCAGGCCGCCACACTGCTCTGGGGAGATGGGCTCCGTGCTCTGCAGGGAGAGGCAGCAAACACCCAGACCCCATATAGCCCCCAGTGCACCCCGAAACCCCCCCCAGGGGGTGTTGGGGTGTAGGCACTCACCAGGCTGCCACGGCGGCTGCTGCTCCGGCTGCCCCCAGAGCCCACCCGGCTCTGGCATAGGGCATCGAATCCCAGAATGCCACCCACACAGTCCCCCAGCAGCACCACCTGCAGAGACCATGGACCGACGAGGAGGGTGACCCCCAAACCCTCCGTGCAGGGTCACAGCTGGACCCCAGAGCCAAGCTTCCCCCCAGATTCCACCTCACCTGGCCACAGAAGCCGGTGCCCTCTCTGGAGTGCAGGAAGGCTGCGTAGGCCTGGTTGGCGCGGGCAATGACGGTGCCCACAGCGTGCTGGTAGGTGCCTGAGGAGGTGGCCAGCAGCGGGAGCGCTGCCAGCGGGATGTGGTCCTGGCTGCTGGACAGGCTGTCCCTGTCATGGCTGTAGGGGCTGAGCCTGAGGGGGACATGGCGAGGGATGAACAGGACTGTCCTGATGTCCTCATCCCACTGTATGGTACTGGTTCACCAGGAGTAATCCCCATCCCATCCCATCCCATCCCATCCCATCCCAAGACACTTGCTCACCCAGGATGCTGTATCCAGAGTTATCCCCATCCCATCCAATTCCATGCCATTCCATGCTGCCCTGATGTCCCCATCTCTCTGCACAATACTTGTTCACCCCAGGATGCTGCAACGAGGAGTTATCCCCATCCTATCCCATCCCATCCCGCCCCACTGTCCTCATCCCAAAACAAAACACCTGTGTGCCCTGGGATACCCAGCAGTTAACCCCCATCCCATCCCAGCCCATCCCCAGTCCTTAATGTCCCACCAGAAATAAAGTCCCCTCTCCAAAGATACCAGCTCCCCGGTCCCCTGCTTTCCCAGCAGGAATCCATACTTGGAGACGAGAGCGTAGGCTGCAGCACAGATGGGCGGGCAGGGCACCAGGCGCAGGGCCACATGTCCCAGTGCCTCGGGAAAGTGGACGCGGGTGACAGCATCAAAGGTGGCCGCCAGTGTCTGCACATCTGCCTGCTTAGAGCCCGGCTCGCCCGCTCCCTGATCCAGGATGTTCCCACTGTGGAGGATGAGGAAGAGTGCGTGGATCCGGCACATCTGCTCCGTGCTCTCTGCTGCACCGCCCTGCAGGAAGGAGAGCAGTCAAGTATGGGGGCACGGCAGGAGGGCACAGCCTGAGGGAGGGGGGACTCACCTCAGGGAAGCTGGATGTTCCCAATCCTTCGCCATCCCCCTTGGTGGCACTGGCTCTGTCCCCTGCGAGCACACAGCCCTGGTGAGCCAGTTGGGGTCTCCAGGTGGGAGTCAGGCCCCTCCCAGAACACCCACCCGAGGATTTGGGGCCAGAGCACCCCCAGCACTCACCCAATGCCTCATCCAGCTCCGCCGGCCGCTCAAGCGTGTCCAAGAAGTCGTTGGAGCTCCACTTGGTCATCTCCTTGGCAAAGACCTCGTCGCTGTCAGACAGATCCTCTGCAGAGGCAGGAGGGAAGCATTGGTGGGGGGACACCCCTGTGCCTGCACTCCCATCCTCAGACAGCCTCACCCCCATCCAGCCTGTCCCAAGATGGTGCCAGTACCGTGGGCATCGAAAAATTCCTCTTCGGAGCTGTTTTCCGAGTCCCGGGCAATGTTCTGCATCCGCCACTCCGACAGGCTCTGAGGAGACACGCCCCCTGCCACCCGCGGGGGATCAACACCCACAGCCCCCTGCAGAGAGACCCCACTCTTGCCCCACAGCTCCCCCTTGGTCCTGGACCCAGACCCCCCAGGGAGATCTGGGGCCATCCCTGTGTCACCCAGAGTCCCTCCAGGAAATCCAGGACCATCCCTGGGTCACCCAGGGCCCCTTCAAGAAACCTGGTACCAGACCTGGGACACCCAGAGCCCAGCCCAGGAGACCGAAGCCAGGCAAAACAGTCCCGACACATCTCCTATGGAGAACCGTAGCATCCAGGGCATAACCATACCAGACCTGGTCTCTCACCTCCATGCTGGGAAGAGTAGGAAGACCGGGAAGAGGTGGACCACTGCTTGGCAAAGGTATCATCAGAGGGGGTATCAGTCCCTGCCTGCAGCTCGGCCTCCTCCTGCCCCCCAGGCCTGTCTGGCTCTGGGTGCCCCTCAGGGCTGATCCCGGCCGCAGGTGGCTCCTCGCCCTCGCCACACTTGGCCATCTTCTGTGCCAGCATTCGTGCCGTCTCCTCCTCCAACTGCCGGATATCCTCCATCGTCAGGTCTGTCCACTCATCCTGCCAGCACCAGGCTTGGCGGTGGGCACGCAGCATCACCTTCCTCAAACCTGGGGGGAGAAGGGGGGAAGCGAGTCTAGTGTGATCCCATGGCTGCCCAAATGACCCTCCAGCAACCCACAGCTCCGAACTCACCCACATCGTGGATGAACTGCTCAATCTTGGACTGCATCCCCCAGTATCGGAACTCCACCTTGCAGAGCTTGTAGGCGCACATGAGGGGCCCGCTGGACACTGCCGCCTCCAGCCAGTCATCCCCCAGCGGCCCCCGGCCCGTCTTGGATGAGTGGTAGAGTTTGGGATCCTCCTCGGGCTTGTACTCCCCGGGGGAGATGGGATCACGCACGATGTCAATGGTGTCTGTGGGGGGAATGGCGCTTGTCACCCCGCAGCGCTTGGCAAGGGGGCACAGGTAGGAAAACAAGGAAAAAGGGACAAAAATCAGGTCAAATTATTCCCACAAGCCAAGCACCCAACGCAGCTGGCAGCAAACACTCTCTGTCCTAGAATCCTAAAATCTTGGAGTTCTGGAATCACAGAATCCTGGAATGGTTTCGGTTGGAAGGGACCTTATGGATCATCTCATTCCACACCCTGCCATGGGCAGGGACACCTTCCAGTATCCCAGGTTGCTCCAAGCCCCATCCAACCTGGCCTTGGACACTTCCAGGGATGGAGCAGTTTCTCTGGGCAACCTGTGTCAGGACCTCACCACCCTCACAGGGAAGAATTTCCTAATAAAACCTATAAAATGCCAAGGCTGGAACATCACAGACACCCTTGGTGCAGCCAAAGACATCCCCATACCCACGTGGGATCGCAATCCAGCACCCCAGGGAGCGGCACAGGGAGGGAGGGGCTAGGAGCATGCAGGGAGCCGGGACTGACACACATACACGCATTAGCCGGTAGATCTGGCAGCTGCAGAGTGATCCTGGCCACCATGGGGGACGTGGGGACTGGGGACAGGGACAGCGCATGGGGCAGCTCGGCACAGCTCCCGGCTCCTCCCCCAAAAAGCCCAAGGGTCCCCCAAAAACAGGGCACAGCAAAACCATCACGGTGACACAGGAGCCTCCATAGAGCCGGGGGGGGGGGGGGGGGGGAAAGCAACGAACCCTATCCCCAAACAGAGGTGACTTCTCCTGAAATGAGGGTGAGCTCCCAAGACCAAAGAGAGGCTCATGAATGACACCCAGGAAAACACGATCCAACAGCCATTCGGGCTCAATACAGCACAAAATCTCCTAAAATTTGGCTTTTCCAGCCCTGTCTCCAGGTCGGGTTCCTCCAGCATGGTCTGGGGGATCCCTGGGCACCCCACTGGCTCCCAGTACTGTCCTGCAGCACTGTCCCCATTCCTTGGCTGTGCCAAACCCTGCATTTATTTGCCTCCCTTGATGTCCCCAAGGTCCTGTCAGCCTCTCTTTCCTCCAGCTTGGGCTGAAAAAAGGGGGAAAAAGAAAACTAGAGATGCCCTGAATCCACAAGAATGATGCAATGCACAGCATGATGCCAAGCATCTTGGATAACAGCAGCAAAGAGCTGGGATAGGACCTGCTGTCCCCAAGCAGCTCCTGGCAGTGTCATTCCCATCCCAATCCAACTCCCTTTGCTTTTGCCACTGGGAGAAAGCTGCCAAGGAAGCAGTTATCCCTGCAGATCACCCAGACCATATTTTTCCATCGCACTTTGAAATGTGAGAGGGTTTTAAATCTGTCAGTGCTACAGGGCAGAGGGCAGGGCACCAGGGTAGAGAAAATCCCAGCGGGATCCACATTGGGGCTGGTCCCACTCCAACCCTGCTCCCTGTGGAAGGCAGCAGCCACTGGAGATGCTGAGTGCCCTGCAGAATGCCCATGGGATGGGCACTAGAGTGAAAAACCAGGCAGCAGGCACAGGGCCATGCCCTGATGCCATCTGCTTGGCCTTGGTTGCTTCCCAGGGGCAGTAGGGGCAGAACTCCTGCCCCCAGGTCCAAGCCATCGGTATCCCGGCCGGACATCCCCAGTGCCACAAGAGCCGGGGAGAGAAATAGGTCAGATGAATCATTTCCTCTGAGTTCCTATTTTAGGCCTCCATTTTAAGAGGCAGCGCATCACACTCCACACTCTGGCGCCTGAACTGACCACATCCACACCACTGGGAATGGGAATCTGCCAGAGAGGGAAGAATCCCACCCCAAGCTCCCAGTTCTGCCCACCAGTCTCCCCAGAAAGGAGCCAGAGAGTGATCTGGAGCAAAGTCCTGGGGAGAGGGAAAGCAGGGCAGGGGGTAGGAAAATGGGGACATGCTTTTCCAGCTCTCCCTGCTCCAGCTGATCTGAAACACGCCATAGAACCCAGGTGTGGGGTCCCATGTACAACAGGAGAGACTGAGAAGAAATCCATGCCAGAACAGGGCTGGAACACAGAAGGAGAGGGAAGCAGGCTGGCACTAGGAAGGAGAAGCTGCAAACACAAATAGAAGCAAGGGAAGAGGCAGAGGACAAAACTATCCCTGAAAATACTTTTAATGCGAAACTTAATTCAGCAGCCCTGAGAGGGAACAGGCAGGGAGCTTGGAGCAGGGAGCCTGGGTCATGTGGAGCTTGGGACAGGGAGCTCTTCCCTTCCAGCATCCCCAAACCATGAGGACCAGCAAGGAGAGTGAAGTCGAGCCCCTAAGGCCCCATCACATCCACACATCCATCCCTGAAGCACTATGTGGGAATCCCAGCAACCACAGGATCCTGCCCAGCTCCCCAAGGCAGCCATACCCACCCAAAATCCTCTGCCTCTTCTCTGCTGCACTCAGGTTGAAGATATTGGTCTGCTGCCCCGCATCCGGGCGGTAGTACGTCTCGATCTCAATGGAAAACTTCTCCACGAAGGGACATGTGTACCTGGAGGGGCACAGGACTGAGCCCGGGAGCATGGCCAGCCCCGCATTCCACCCTGCTGCCTCCCAGCTCCCACCTGGTGCGTGTGTAGGGATAAGCATTCCAGGACTCCTCCTCCACCTGCAGTGCAGCTTTAGGGAGCAGCGCCCGGAACCAGCTGGGGATGTGGGAGCCAACATGGTAGATCTTGTGGGTGTACTGGCCACTGCCCCCGGGGCCATCATTGTAGGGCCGGTTGGCCAGGATCTCCACACCACTGCCCTCGCCACTTGACTCCTCTCGGCTCTTCTTCTGCACAGAGGTGATGGCTCAGTGCGGCCTCTCCAAGCCCTGAGATCCCCGTGGGCACCCAGGGTCCCTATAGACTCCCACCCCCATGTGCTGGCATCCACCAGCCCCACACCTGCTCACAGGACCCCCTTCTTGGCTCGGTGGCCCCAAACCCACCCAAAGCCTCACTGACACCCCTGCAACCTGCCAATTGCTTGGGATCAGCCTCAGGCCACCCCGTGCCACTCCAGGCTCCATACTCAGCCCTACAGCTCCCCAGTTCCCCACATTCAGCCCCACTACACCTTCCAGCATCCCATGCTCAGCCTCAAAGTCCCCTGTGCACCCCCAGGCTCAGCCCCTGCACCCTTCATGCTCCCCCACAGCCCACATGCTCAGCACCGCATCCCCACCTGGATCATGTAGAGCTGGGCCACCTGGTACTCCTCCAGGCTCATGGGCAGCAGGATGTGGTACTCCTTGATCAGCATGGCGGCGGCGGGGGGCAGCAGGACACAGCGGGGGCAGCGCCTGAGGGGGCTTTTGTTACACCGGACCGGACCGACTTCGGGACAGCTCGGGCCGGTTCGGCACCCCTTCGGAACCGCTCGGGGCACACTCAGCTCAGCCCGGTACCGCTCGGTCCGGGTTCGGCCCGTCTCGGAACCGCTCCGCCANTGCCCCCCCCAGGCTACAATCTCCAGCCTCTCTCAGCCCCCTACAACCCCTCAGTCTCAGTCCCCAGACCCCTGCACCCCTNTCAGCTCAGCCCGGTACCGCTCGGTCCGGGTTCGGCCCGTCTCGGAACCGCTCCGCCACCGGGTTCGGCTGAGTCCGGTACCGCTTGGCTCCGGGTTCGGTACAGTCCGGTACCGCTCGGCTGCGCTCGGCCCCGGGTTCGACCCGGCTCGGCCCCACGCTCGACTGAGTCCGGTACCGCCCGGCACCGCTCGGCCCCAGGTTCGACCCGGCTCGGAACAGCTCGGCCCCGGGTTCGGCTGAGTCCGGTACCGCGCGGCTACGGGTTCGGTTCAGTCCGGTATCGCTCGGCCACCCTCGGCCCCACGTTCGGCTCAGTCCGGTACCGCTCGGCCCCCCTCGGTCCCGGGTTCGGCCACACTCGGCTCCGCTCCGTTGCCATGG
>VXAD01004425.1:69785-88105 GCA_013399195.1 Dicrurus megarhynchus | reverse complement strand
GCTCCGCGTGTACCGGCACCGCCGCCCCCGGAAAAACCCGGTGTTTTATTTAAAAAACTACTTTTTAAAGTGATTAAAGAGTGGTTTGATCACTGCTGCACCTCTCAGCTCCGGGACACCCACCCAGCTCGGCTCCAAACCCTTCCCCGACTCTCCCACCTCTACGCCCCGTCCCACCATCACCATCGGGACCCATCCCCGTGGGGACACACCGAGGCCAAGTCCCAACATTGTCCTTTATTTATAAAAACACGAATTTATAAAGAGCGGAGAGAGCGGGGAGGGGGGGCTCGGGCAGCACGGCGGCCCCCCCGCCCCCGCCGCCACCACCGGGGGGTCCCGGGGGGTCCCGGGTGGCAGCTGCCGTTACGTGCGGGCGTTTCGCTCTGTCTCTGCCAGGCACTCCCTGACCAGCGCCCGGGCGTGGATGATCCCTGCGGGGAGAAGCACAGGGACACCTCGAATCACACTCCAGTCGCTCCCCACAGGGCTGGGGAGCCTCGGGGGCGCAGCCCCGGCGGCCGCCCAGTTCCCCCCCCGCCCCTACCCCGCTTCAGCCGTTCCATGGCGCTCTTGCTGCCGGCGTAGGTGGGCCGGATCTCCTTCCCCATCTCCTCGATGACCGAGAGCAGGTCGGTGTAGGTGCTCTGCGAGCCCTGAGCCCCGGGGGGCTTCATGGCCTGCGGGAACAGGGGGACACGGAGGGACGGAGGGGCTGGGGGCCGCCCCCGCCGCCGTGCCCGGCCCCATGGGCGCCGGCCCCGCACCTCACCTGCACGTAGCCCATGGACGGCGGCCCGAAGTCATTGAAGAGCGGCCGGAAAGGGGCGGCGGCGCCGGGGACGGAACCGGAGGGCGACGGGACACTCGTGGCTGCGAGAAACTCAGGGTCACTGCCACACTCCCCCTTCCGCGACACCTCCCTCATCCGGTACCAATCCTTCCCGGGGCACCCCCCTCCGTCCCCCCGGTCTCTCTTCGCTCCCGGTGCCCCTCGTCCCCCGCGGTTACCAGGGGGTTCTCTCACCGGCGGACGGTGCCCCGGGCCCCGGCGGGGCGGGGCTGGCGCTGNGTCACCGTGGAGACACGCGGCGTCGGCCCCGCCCCCTCGGTGCCTCTCCGACCACGTGACTGCGGTGTAGACCACGCCCCGTCGCTCGGTGGCCCCTCTACGGGTCACGTGACTGACGGGCGCCACCGCCTCGGGGAGGGCACCGGGAACGGAGGGGTTGGAACAGAGAAGGGGGGGTGGGGGGGGCACCGGGAGCGGCACCATCGGCACCGCCGCGCTCCCCCCGCCGCCAAGGGACCCCGTGTCACCCCACAGCCCCGAGCCGGCGCCGGTCAGGGCGTCCCGACTCTCTGCAGGGGTGAACCCCGGCCCGGACTTTGGGGGGCATCTGCCGCCGCCGGTCCCAGGAACCGGCCCCACCTGCCGGCTGTGCATTCCCCGGAGCCCTGTGCTCACATAGGTGAGGGGGTTCCCGGGGTCCCTGCTCCCTGCGGGGCTCCCGTGATACACAGTGGAGGTCCGGGGTTTTGAGGCATACTAGTGGATGGCACGATCACCAATAAACCCTTTGGAAACAAAACACAAAACAAAAGTCTGTAGAGACAGTTTTATCATTTCAAAAGGGCAAAATTGGCCCCAAAACTGCAGACAGGGCAGGGAGGGGTACCTGCAGCAGCCCTGCCTGCAACTGGCTGAGGCCCTTCCACCCAGTAATGCTTTATTTCTCTCCTCGAGGGTCTCCTGGCCAGGGTGCCAGGAGTCTCCCCTGTGCTGGGGGCTGCCAGAACATCCATGAGGGTCTGTGCTGGCCCCAAAAGGGGAGGGATGCCTCACCCTAGGCAGGTCTGGGGTAGGTCTGAGCTCAAACCACGGTGACGGGGCACGTTATGCTGTGCAGTCCGCATTAAACACGGTGTGGGGGGAACCTGAGGGGCGCAGCATGGCATACAGAGTGGGAATGGAGGCTGGAGAGATGAGCAGCAGGGATGGGGCACAGCTGAAGGAGTGGGGACCACGATGGTGTGACTTTTAGGGTGAGGTCAGTGGGGGAAGGGGGATGGTGCAGGGAGAGAGCAGATGAGGGTGAGAGTGGTCGAAGCTCAGTTGAGCCTATGCCGAAAAGGGTCCCGACATTGGCCCCAGTGCGTCCTGCCACGGTCAGACCTCGGCATCGGAGCAGCTCCGGCACTCGGCCTCACCCCAGGCACGGGCGCTGCTGCGCCAGCACCACCCCGGCCCCTGGAGCTGGGGGTCCCTCTGTGGCCCCCTCCTCTTCGTAAGGCACAGGGGGCTTGGGTCCCGCGTTGGCACACACCACCCTCAGCGCGACATCATCCGCACAAACTCTGCCGGGGAAAAACACACGCGGAACATCCCAGATGTCCCTGGGGGTGCTCCTGGCCCCTTCCCTGCTCCTACCTTCAAAGTCCACCAGGCCATCACCATTGAGATCCACATCCTTGAGAATCTCATCCACCTCCCGGTAGTTGAGCTGCTGCCCCAGGAGCTTGCGCATGGCCTCCCGCAGCTCGGGCATGCTGATCTGCCCGTCCCCATTGGTGTCAAACTACGGACAAGGTCCTGTTGCCACTGGCCACCCTTGGCACGCTGGCAGCCTACCCGTCTGTCCCCCCCCATCCCCGTACCTCACGGAAGGCATCACGCAGCTCCTTGATCCCAATCATATCCGCCGTCTCCGCCAGCATCTTGGGGCCCATCAACTCCACAAAATCATCAAAATCCACCTTGCCCCCGGCTGCGGCAGGAGGGGGGTGTCAGCGGGGCATGGGGCAGGGATCGCTCAGGACCCGCTGCCCCACCACGTACTGATCTGCTGGGACAGCTCGATGAGCTCCATCTCTGTGGGCATGTAGCCCATGGTCCGCATGCACTCGCCCAGGTCCTTGTAGCTGATGTAGCCATCGTGGTCCTTGTCGAACTCCCGAAATGCCTGCTTCAGCTCTGGGGACACCACGGCGTCACCACTGGCACACTGGCACTGCCACCCACCCAGGAGGGACCCCCTCCCCAGCACCTCACCTTCAATCTCCTCGGGCCGCAGCTCCCGGTCCTGGGGAAGAGAAAATGGGAAGAGAAAAAGGAGGGGTCCAAGTGCCGGGGATCCCTCAGGGATCCTGCCCTAAGCCCCCCGGGAGCGCGGGCAGCAAGTGGGGAGGGGACAGTCGCGTACCCGTTGGGTGATGGCGATGCTCTGCCGCAGGAAGATGCAGGCCGGCCCCACCAGCCCCTGCAGCACCGAATATCCCTGCAGCGGTGGGGTCTGTGCCGCCTCCAGCACGTCCTCGGGGTCCCCTGCGCCAGAGCCTGGAGCGCCCGAGCGCGGCTTCCCATCCTGCGAGTGGAGCGGGCATCAGCGGCAAGGGGGAGCCAAGCAGGGACCCCCTCCTCCTCCTCCTCCTGCTGCCCCGCGGGGTATCCCAGCCCGGCCGTACCTTTGGGAGCCGTCGCTCAGGGGTCTTGGTGCAGTTGCCCATGGCTGGGGGCTGCCCCCGTGCCGCAGGACATGCCTGGCCCCGGGGGGGCCTGGCTGGCGCAGACCGTGGGGCTGCCACCGGGGATTTGAGGTTTTTATGGAATATCTGGGGATATGCAGGGCAGGCGCGGCGGGGGGGGGTGCCGCGCCCGCGCGCATAATCCTCCGGATTATTCCCCGCTCGGCCGCCCTGCTCCAGATGTGGGGAGCCGCCCAGCTGTTCCCCAGTCCCGCAGCCACCCTGCGAGGGCACGCAGGATCCCCCGCACCCACCGTGCCCCGGCCCTGTCCCCGCCGGTTACCTGCCCAAANAGCGAGGCGCCCCGGGGGGCTTCGCGGGGGGCGGACGGGAGGCTCCGGTTTCAGCGCCGAAACCCGACCCGGGCCCGGGCGCGGGGCACGTGGTGGCGCCGCCAGCGAGGCCACGCCCCTGTGGGGCCACAAGCCCGCCTTGCGGCCCCACCCCCACACCGGGCCCGCCCCCTCCTCGCGGCCACGCCCCAAGCACAGACCCCGGGCCGACCTCTCTCGGTGACGTCACTACCGCGCCGCCGGCGCTCCCCCTGACGTCACCGCGGGGGCGCCTGAAGGTGACGGTGGTCGGTCTCGGTGCCGGTGCCGGTGGCTCCCGCCATGGCCGGCAGGCAGCTGCTGGCGCTGCGGCGCCTGCCCGCCGCCTCCTTCTCGGTGAGCGGGGACGGGGCGGGGAGTGCCGGGACCATGCGGGACTGGTCGTGGTGTTCCCGGTGCTGACTCCGTGTGTCCCCGCAGACGGCGCCCAAGAAGACGCAGTTCGGGTCGCTGCGGGATGAGGACCGGATTTTCACCAACCTCTACGGGCGGCACGACTGGCGGTGAGTAGCGGGAGCAGCGCGGGGGGTGCCGGTGCCCCGTGCCCAATGCCCGGTACTACCGTGCCCGGTGCCCGCAGGCTGCAGGGCGCGCTGCGCCGCGGCGACTGGTACAAGACGAAGGAGATCCTGCTTAAGGGCGTGGACTGGATCCTCGGTGAGATCAAGACCTCGGGGCTGCGGGGCCGTGGCGGCGCCGGGTTCCCCACCGGGCTCAAGTGGAGCTTCATGAACAAACCCCCGGACGGGAGGTGAGATCGGAACCGGCCGAAGATCCGGTACCGCGGCCCGGCCCTGTGGGGAGCCCCCCTTGACGTGAGCTGCTCGCAGACCCAAGTACCTGGTGGTGAACGCGGACGAGGGCGAGCCAGGCACCTGCAAGGACCGGGAGATCATGCGGCACGACCCGCACAAGCTGCTGGAGGGCTGCCTGGTGGCGGGGCGGGCCATGGGCGCCCGCGCCGCCTACATCTACATCCGCGGGGAGTTCTACAACGAGGCCTCCAACCTGCAGGTGAGGGGGGAGCGCCCCACAGCCACCCCACATTCCCTGGCGTGGCTCAGGGTGCTCCCAGGCTCACCACCTGCCCCGCTGCAGGTGGCCATCCGTGAGGCGTATGAGGCCGGGCTGCTGGGCGGCAATGCCTGCGGGTCGGGATACGCCTTCGACGTGTTTGTGGTGCGCGGCGCTGGCGCTTACATCTGTGGGGAGGAGACGGCGCTCATCGAGTCCATCGAGGGCAAGCAGGGGAAGCCCCGCCTCAAGCCTCCCTTCCCTGCTGACGTGGGTACGGCCCCACAGCTCCGTCCCAAATTCCCAGCTGCCACCCCAAAACAATTGTCCCCAGGACACCATCCTGCTGCAACGACAACACCACAGCCAACACCACGTCCATTGAGAGCTCCCACTGTTTCACAGAATGGTGGGGGTTGGAAGGGACCTGAAAAGACTGTCTCATTCCACCCCACTTCCATGGGCCACATACCACTATCCTAGGTTGCTCCAAGCCCTGTTGAACCTGGCCTTGGACGCTTCCAGGGATGGGGCAGCCACAGCTTCTCTGGGCCAATTGTGCCAGGGCATCACCACCCTCACAGGGAGGAATTTTTTCCTAATGTTTTTCCAGGTGTGTTCGGCTGCCCCACCACGGTGGCCAACGTGGAGACGGTGTCGGTGGCCCCCACAATCTGCCGGCGTGGCGGCGCCTGGTTTGCCAGCTTCGGCCGGGAGCGGAATTCCGGCACCAAGCTCTTCAACATCTCGGGGCACGTCAACACACCCTGCACGGTGGAGGAGGAGATGTCGGTGCCACTGAAGGAGCTCATTGAGAAACACGCCGGTGAGTGCCGCGGCTGAGCCAGGCTGGAGTGGGGCACAGGCTGGAGCTGCCTGTCCTGACCCCCCTCTTTGCAGGAGGTGTCCGCGGGGGCTGGGACAACCTGCTGGCCGTCATCCCGGGCGGCTCCTCCACGCCGCTGCTGCCCAAGTCCGTGTGTGAGACGGTGCTGATGGACTTTGATTCCCTGGTGCAGGCGCAGAGCGGGCTGGGCACAGCCGCCGTCATTGTCATGGATAAATCGGTAAGAGATGGGTCCCCCTGAATCCCCCAGCCATGGTGGGACCCTCACCTTCCCCTCCCTCTCTCTCTCCTCAGACTGACATCGTCAAAGCCATCGCGCGCCTGATCGAGTTCTACAAGCACGAGAGCTGTGGGCAGTGCACCCCATGCCGGGAAGGTGAGCAGGGGGCCTTGGGTGAGGGGCTGGGGGGCAGGGGCACTGTACGGCCCCATCCCAATTCCCGCAGGTGTGGACTGGATGAACAAGGTGATGGCACGGTTTGTGCGGGGCGATGCGCAGGCCGCCGAGATCGACGCGCTCTGGGAGATTAGCAAGCAGATTGAGGGACACACCATCTGTGCCCTGGGCGATGGTGCGGCCTGGCCCGTGCAGGTGAGGGGCCTAGGGAGACCTGGGGGGGCCAGCAGCCTTCCCCCACCCCATTAAACAGCTCCTCTGCTCCATGAAGGGCCTCATCCGCCATTTCCGCCCCGAGCTGGAGGAGAGGATGCGGCGCTACAGCGAGGCCAAAGCCCGAGCAGCGTCGGCATAAGGCTTCACCACCACACCTCCCTTCTCCTGCTTGGAAGGGGTTTCTGGAGTGCTGGCAGCACTCAGAGGGTTCTCCAGAGAGTCCTCAATAAATGCTGCTGTGCTCCCAGGCTCTGCTGTGGACATATAAATGGTGGGAAGGGACTGACAGGGCAGAGGGCCTCTGGATCCTGCCTGCCCTGGAGCTGGAGATCACCAGGAATCATGGGGTCACACAGCCGGGGCCTGGATACCTCAGAGGGGAGATCCTGGATTTCCATGAGGCTCCACAGCTCCTTTGTGGGACTGGGGGTGGGGCAGAGGTGATGGCTGTGGGGTATTAACAGACACAGTTCCCTCCTTGGGGACCCCGCATTCCCTGTCCCTGCTGCAGTGGCACCAGGACTCCTCCTCCTGTGCTAGGGGACAACTGTCCTGGCCACGCTCCACAACTCAGAGCCCAGGGCAGTTCCAAACATGGCTTTTACTGAATCACAGTGTGCGACATCACCGCTGGGCTCGGAGCCATTTTCCCCATGCATGGGTGGAGAACCAAGGCACGGAGAACCCACAGCCGCCCCCTGCCCCCTCCCCGCTCAGGCTGGGGCTTTCCGGGGCGGCACGTGGGTCTTCCTGCGGTAGCGGCCAGGCACCAGCAGCTCCAGGGTCAGCTCAGTGACGATGGCCGTGAGCCCCCACACCTTGTGGGGGCCGTTGAGGAACACAGGCAAGGTGTATCCGTAGCCGCTGGCTGTGCGGAAGTGGGTGTAGCCCTGGTTCTCCTCGTGGAGCAGGTGAGCCAGGGGCAGGGTGAACACCTCCTCCACCTGTCGGCACAGACCACAGTGACTGGGACCGGCTGCCACGGGAAGGGGAGCGGGCCTGGGGAGGAGTCACTCACCTCGTCAGGGTTGGGGGTCAGTGTCAAGGCCTCCAGTGGCCCCAGGTTGGCCACAATGGGCGCCACAGTCATTCCCTGCTGGAAGGTGTGTCAGCAAGGGACAGGGTGACACCTCCTCCCCACAGTGCCACCCCTGTGCCTTGACCCCCCTGCACCCAGTGCAGGCACCCACCATGTGTATCATCCTCTCACCAGTGCCACTGCCTTGTGTCCTGTCACCTTGAATCCCCAGAAGTCTTGTCGCCCATGTGACCATGTCACCCTGCTGACCTGTCCCTGTCACCTGTAACCCATCAGCTGTGTCCCTGTTGCACCCTTGTCCCTGTGCCCCTGAACCCATCACCCATGACCCTGTTGCCTTGTCCCTGTCATTCCGATCCTCTGCCGCCTGCAACCCCCCTCACCTGTGTTCCTGTCCCCCTGGACCCCTGTCACCTGCACCCTGTCACCCATGACCCTGTTGCCTTGTCCCTGTCATTCCGATCCTCTGCCGCCTGCAACCCCCCTCACCTGTGTTCCTGTCCCCCTGGACCCCTGTCACCTGCACCCTGTCACCCATGACCCTGCCACATTCCCTGTCACCTTGAACCCATCCCCGTGTCCCTGCCGCCTGCCCTTTTGTCCTTGTCCCCGCACGCCCTTGTCCCCCCGCACCCCCAAGCCCCGCCGTTCCCCGGTCCCCGGTCGGGCAGCGTCCGCAGCTGTCCCCAGACGCTGGTGGCTGCCACCGCCACCCCCAGCTCCTCCCGCGTCTCCCGCAGAGCCGTGGCCGCCATGGCGCCGGCACGGGGCGGGGAGGAGCAGCGAGGGAGGAGGGACGCAGGGAGGGACCGGCACCGCCCCCCGCACCGAGCCCGCCCCGGCCGCGGCTCTTCTGTCCCGGGAGTGCGACAGCCTCCTCCCAGTGTAAAACGGCCCCTGCCGGGTATGAAACCACCTGCCAGCTTGGCCATGCCCCCGCCCGGTGTGCGACAGCCGCTGTCAGGCGTGCAACCCTTTGGCTGGGTGTGCGACACCCCTTGCCAGGTGTGTGACCCACGTCCCGCCTTTGCAATGTTCCTGCCCGGTGTGCAAGTCCCACTCCAGCCGTGCAACAGCCCCCACCAGGTGTGCAACAACTCCTGCCAGGTGTGCCACCCACCTTCCAGCTTTGCAACAACCTTCCAGCTCTGCTGGCTGTGCAAGTCCTGCTCCAGCCGTGCTATAACCCTCACCACGTGTGCAGCAGCCCCCGCCAGGTGTGCAATAACCCCCCCGGAGTGTATCCCTCTTGCTGGTGTGCAACAGCCCCCGCCAGCTGTGTGACCCCACCTCCCAGCTCTACACACCCCCCTGGGTGTGCAAACCTCCAGCCAGGCGTGCAACGCTCACCTCTGCCCCCTCCACGGGCCTTGCAAGGACCCTGCTAGGTGTCCAACAACCCCTTCCAGGCACACATTCCCCACACTTCTGACAGCCACCACCCCTCTGTGTCACCAGCCTCGTGTCCCCTTGTGCCTGGGGTTGTCAGGGAATTTTCTCTGTGGAAGCAGCCTCAACAGCGTCCGAGGTTGGGAAAAGGCTCCTGGATAAATCAGGGAATGCTGCTGAGCGGCCAGCCTCACTTCCCAGGAAACCCCCGTGAACAGAGACTCTCACAACTGCACCTTCAGCTCTCAGCAGGAAATGATTTTTAAAAAACTGTATAGAAATCATCACTCTCCATGATTCTTTGCTTCCAGAGCCTGGCATTGGCTCCACAATCCCACTCCCATCTCTGGAATCAGCGGAACCGCCGCTCCTCCCACACATATCGCTTCCCTGCTGGAACTTTGCGGAAGAACAGGCTGTTCCCTCGGCTCATGTTGCCCTGGAAAGGGAAAACGACCATGGAGGGGCCACACGAGGTCCAAGGTGGCCCCTCCAAACCACACGGGGCTCCTCTCTGTGTCGTCCCAGTGTGTCCCAGTGTATCCCAGTGCATCCCAGCTTCAGCACTTACCTCCCTGTGCAGCTGGCTCCAGCAATCCAGCCAAGAAGAGTAGGTGGGTGCGTAGGGAAGGAGACCCCCGGCCAACCTGGGGAAGGGAGGAAAGACCCACCGGGAATGACCCTTTGGGAATCATTCCCACCCGTGGAGGTGGGACCCATTCCTTCCGTGGCTCCACACTGGGTTGAACCCCAAAATGACCCTTTCCCACTTCAGCCAAGGAGGGATCAACCCTGTGGAGTGCTGGAAGCACCTTTTCCATCTGGGAATTTTGGAAAAGTGGTTCCAGGAGCTGATCTGGGGAAGGGGGACGCAGGTGTCAGTGGGATTAGGGACTCACCCACAGTTGTTCACGGCCATCAGGTTGGAGACCAGGACGAAGGGGTAGGTCAGCATGCTGGCAAAGAACTGTAGGAAAAGCAGGGATCAGTGGGATGTTCCCTCTTCCCTCCACACAGGGAGTACCCCTGGGAGTTACACCCCAGGGAGGAAGTCCACTCCTGCCACTTCCACAGGGTCACACGTGTTCTCCACGGAGCACCCCTTGTCCTGTGGGCTGATCTGGTTGATCCCACCCTGGCTCCATCCCCACCCCAGCAGAATTCTGGAAACACACCACTCCCTAGGGAAAGGATCCACTTCCTGCCCGTGGCTGTACTCACCCCAGTGACCGCCTGGGAGTAGCTCTTCATCTCGGTCATGGTGGAGACCTGCAAAAGGAGCGACAGCCCCTGAATCCCACCAAATGGGATCGTGGCTCCCAGAAAACCCCTGGAGCTGCCCCCCATCAGCTCCTGGCGCCCCGGATCCCGGAGCGGAGCCTACCCCGTTCTCCAGCGCATACGTGTTGATGAGGTAGGCCAGCATGTTACACAGCCACAGGGAGAGGATGTCCCCGAGGAGCCGCGGGATGAGGCCACTGCAAGGGAAGAAACAGTGGGAATGTCGGCTGAGGGTTTGGATTCGGCTGTGCGGAGAGCTGGGAACAGCTGGTTTGGGACAGGGGGCAGCTGTTCCCACAGCAGCCGGGTGATGGGAGAACAGCCGACCCTGGGAGCAGGGATGCTCAGATGAATGATCCAGAGCTGCTGGAAGGATCCAAGATACTCCCAAGAAGGGTTCAGGACCTTTCCACTGATGTCACCCCCGCTGTGCCTCTCCCTGCCTTCCCAGCACTCACGCGAAGAATCCCAGGATTCCCTCTTCCCGGTAGATTGTAGTGAAGGCGCTTAGTGTCCCACTGGGATAGAGAAGAAGAGGAGGGATAACGTCAGGGGGATCCCGGGATCCCAAGCCCCCCAGAGCACCCAGAGCCCCCAGGCCATACCTGTACTTGGTCTCACGGCCGATGAACTGCACCATGCAGCGCAGGGTGATCACTGCGGGGACACAGGAATGACACGGGAGTGACACAGGAGTGACACAGGAGCAATAGGAGGCACCTGGCACTGCCCCCCCGGTCCCCTGAGATGGGGGAGCACCTACCGTGGAAGGGGTGGGTGATGAGGGTGGCAGCGGAGCGCGCAACCATCTCCCGGGAGGTCTGGGAACAAACGGAGCGTCACCAGGAGGCGACGGGGATGTGACATCCCAGCGCCTTCCTCCTCCTCCTGCTCCTCACCTCCTTGATCACCTGCTCCAGTGAGGACACTGGCTCCTTCTTGCTGACTCCAGGCTGGAGGGGGAAGCAGGAGTCAGGTGGGAACAGCCCCCCGGAGAGGGGACGCTGTCCCCAGGGTGGGGTTGGAAGCTCCTGGCCCACCGGAGCACTCCAGATGCAGGGCTGGGGCTGTCCAAGGCCAGGGGGCGTGGGGAGGAGGGAGGGAGGGAAGAGAGAAGGGAAGGAAGGAGGGGAAGAGGAGGAAAGGAAGGAAGGGGAAAAAAAAGGAAAAAGAAGGAGGGAAGGAATGGAGAAGGGAGGATGGAGAGAAGAATAGAATGAAGGAAAGAGGGAAGGAGAGAGAGAAGAGGAGGAGGGAAAGAAGAAGAGAAGGAGNGAAGGGAAGGGAAGGGTTGGGTTCCCTGTGGGAAGCACCTCTGCACCCACCTCAGCCTGCTCGGCCTCCTGGTACCGCTGTGGAGCAAAGGGCAGGGTCAGCCCAGGGTCAGCACTGCGCGGGGAGCCAGGGGGTCCCGGTACCCCCTGCCCCGGCGGCAGAATCCCCGGTTCCCGCTGCGCCCCGGGCCCGGCGNGGCGAGGCCTTTGAAGAGTCCCGCTCTCCCGTCCACCTTCACGATGTGTTTGGCTGGGGACAGCGGGGACCGTCAGCCCTGAGGGGACCCCACGGCGGCACCGGGACGGCACCGGGGCGGCCCCACTGGGGCGGACTCACCGTAAGAGAAGAGGCCGGGCAACTGGTATACCTGGCGGCCGAAGATGTTCCTCCCCAGGGTAGGCGGCAGCGGCTCGTAACCCACCTGCAGCGGGGACGGGAAGGCTGTACCCCCCACGCGGCCGATACCGACCCCGGTACCCCCCTCCCAACCCCGCCATCCCCGCCCTTACCTGTACTAGCACCTTCACGTACATGAGCGGCTGCGAGAGCACGGTGAGCCCCGAGCCCAGCAGCACCTGCGAAGCCGCATCCGCCATGGTGCCGCCCCGGCGTCACGGCACAGAAGGACACGGCCACGGCTGCCGCCGCTTCCGCTTCCGCCTCCGCCTCCCCGGTATTTCCGGCGCCGCCGTGACGAGCTTCTAGTCGCTGGGGGGCGCTCTGGGAGCGCAGCGGCTGCCATGGAAACGCCCGGCGGCGCCGCGGGGGTGTTGCCACGGCAACAGGGCCTGCGGGACTGGGTGCACCCACGGGGCCTGAGGGGACACCGTAGGTACAGGGGGGACAGCGTGGTGACAGGGCTGAGGGGACACCAGGGTGGCAGAGTTAAAGTGACACCACATCCCTAGAGCCCGAGGTAACACCAGGGTGGCCCGGGGCTTGGTGCCAGCAGACTCTGGCCAGGGTGGGGGACAAGGGGACTGCTGAGGGGACATCACAATAAGAACAGGCAGCACCAGGCAGGGACATGGAGGTGGCAGCATTTTTATTGCCGAGCGCAGGCGCAGCAGCGTGAGGCCACTGCAGGGACAGTGAGGGGACGTGCCCTGTCCCTGGGCCGGCGCCCGCCCCGCTGCCAGGATGGCCCCGGGATCGCTCTCATGGCTGGTACCCGGGAGTAGGCACTGGTGGCACCACGGTGGCAGGGGCTCAGTGGTGGCTGGCGGTATGTCCCAGCACTTGTGCCACTGTCCAGCTGACACCTTCCCATGGTGGCACAGCGGCCATTCCCTGCTTCAGGTGCTCTGGGAAGAGCCACTCCAGAGTCAGCTCCAGGCACCTCTCCCACACTGGCACGGTGGCCATTCCCTGCTCCAGCTGCCCTGGGAAAGGTGACACGGGAACTGGCTCTGGGCTTCTCTCCTGCGCTGCCACCTCCACTCTGGACACCAGGAAGAACTGGATGCCTGCCGGTCCCAGCCTGGAGGGCACAGGAGAGGGGTCAGACCCACTTGAGGGGTGGGACAGCACTGGGGACAAGTGTCCCTGCAGGACTGTCCCCTGAGGGGCCAGATGGACTGCGGTGGCTTCAGGCTCACCGGGATGCTGGTGTGGCTCCGGTTTGTCCGGCGCAGGGCATTCCTCGCTCTCCGTCTCTGCAGCCGCTTCCTCCTGCGTGGCTCCTTCTGTGCCAGGTGATAAAGTGGCACTGGGACATCAGCACCCTCTGTCACCTTGTTCCACCCTGGCTCTGTGTCCCTCCCACCTCAAAATTGGTGGCACATGGGGACTCACTGGCTGGTCAGGGCTGCGGAAGTCATCTGGGATCCCATCGGACATGGAGCTGTCAGAGCCGCTGGTGCTGCAGGGGGAAGGAACCACCTGCAGCCCCCAGTGGCACCACGGGATGACATGGGGTGACAGGGGATGACATACCTGGACTCAAGCTCTGAGGGGGACATATCGCTCCAGCTGCCTCCAGATCCCGGCTCACGGCCCATCTGCTGCCGCAACAGCGCATCTACCTCTGCTAGGCACTGCTGGAGCTGTGGGACAGTGCCAGCGTCACCATGGCCCTGTGGCACCAGGGCACCCTGGGCCAGGTCCGAGCCAAACCTTGGCAGGCGCAGGGTTGCAGAAGTCAAGCAGGGTGTTACAGAGGAGGCGGCCCAGTGACTCGAGGTCCTCCACACTGAAGTGGGAGCTCCTCCCGCCTGGAGGGGACAGGGAAAAGGAAACAAGGACAGCTCCCCAACCTGGGACCACCCCCCTGGCACCATCCTCATGGCCATGGCAGCCCCTCACCCAGCGTGGAGCCACTGAAAGCCACCTCCAGGGTGTAACTGTGGGAGACGCCCAGGCGCCACATGGAGACCCGGCCTGTCCCCTCTTTGCTCTTCTGCACCTGGAACTTGCAGCTGGCGAAGGAGAACTGGGGGGCCCCAGAGTCAGTGGGGTCCCAACCCCACAGGGACAGCTCAGAAAGTGGCACAGCGGGTGCGTTCCCGCTGTCACCACAACACGTGGCTCTGAGGCATCTGTGTCCCACCTTGTCTGGGGCGTTTTTGCTCAGCATCAGGGGGAACACACGCTGGCACAGCCGTGACCCAGCGCCGTCCCCGCCGGCATCGCAGCCATACATGAAGACGTTGTTCTTCCGGCTATGCCCATGGAAGTCACAGTACAGCACCACCTCCCGCTCCGCCAGCACCCTGCACGCATCAGGATATGGTGACCAGCACCACCGCAAGAGCGGCCCCATCCCACCGGCTCCCCACACCCGCCTCACCTCTGGACCATGGCCCGCAGGTGCCACACGCCGGGGAAGGAGCTGGGAAGCGCCATCCCATAGGCCCTGTTGGGATCCCGTCCCGCCAGGGAGCAGCGGGAGTTGCCCACCACCACCCCGTCGGGGTTGAGCATCGGCACCACCTTGAAGACAAAGAGGCGGCGCAGGAGCTGCGCGTCTGCGTGGGCGCTCAGCAGGAAGTCGAGGAATCCCCTCATGGCCCAGGAGCTGCCGCTCTCGCTGGGGTGCACGCGGGCACTCGCCACCACCACCCGCTTGCCGGCCACGCTGCCAGGGCCAGTGATGGTCAGCAGGTACACGGTGTTGCCGGCCAGGCTGCGGCACAGCGCCTGCACCACGCAGTACCGCGAGCGTGCCGGGTCGGCCACCAGTGCACGCAGGTAGCGCTGCAGGTCCGAGTAGGTGTAGGGGTAGCAGGCGGCGAAGAAGCATGTGTCGCCGTCGTGTGGGAAGCGCACCGTCCAGCTGAGCCGGAACGCCGGCGGCTCCCCCGCACTGCCACGGTAGTAGCGGATGTCGGTCCCAACCCGGCGCCAGCCAATGCCATGGCTCCGGGCATCCTGCTGGGAGTAGAGCAGCGGCTGCAGGCCCTGGCCGTAGAGGCTCTTGGGCTTGGCCATGTTGGCGATGGTGAAGCGGTAGAGCGGTTCCCGACGGGTGTTTTGGACACGGAAGTAGAACCACTGGGTGTGCTTGGCTGTGTACAGATCCGGCCGCAGTGTCAGCACGTACTCGTAGGGACCCCTGTGTGGAGGGAAGGGCCATGCTCCGGATCTGGGCCTGACATGAGAGGCCCTGTGCCCCCTGGCCTCTCTCTTACACCTTGATGACCTTCTGGAGGTTCCCGCTCTCGAAGCGGGACTCGAAGAGGAGCGTGGTGTCCTGGGGAGTCTTCAAGGGGGCTGCTGGCAAGGAGAGGGGCCCTGGGGCGCCCCCGACCCGAGCACAGGTAAAGCAGGAACCTTGGAGCACTGCAGAGGGAGCAAGGACAGTGGTGGGAGTCTGGGGAGAGCGGAGGCACCCAGGGGTGCTGCCCGGTGCTCCAGTACCTGGGCTGGAGTGGTAGACAACGGTGCCCTGCTCCTCGCCAAGGGTGTCTGGGGCCTGCTCCGGGCCCATGGGTGGGCAGAAGGGCTCTGGTTCGGGGGGGACCCACTCTGGGAGAGGGGGGGGACACAGAGACAAATGCCATGGGCACAGTGGGGGTCTGGCACAGGGTGAGGCAAGGGGACAGCTGGAGCATCTGCTCACCAATGTGCTCAATTTTCTCCCGGATGACTTCACATTCCACAGGCCAGCGGGGAGCAGGGAGGGAGAACAGAGCCTGTGGTTTTCCTGGAGGCCTCCAGGGCTGCATTGAGGGGGCCAGCCTGCCCTGGTGGGGGGTCTGCTCCACCACCCTGGGGGCTGCAAGACCACTGGGAAGGGCTGGGGGTCTCCAGTGTGGTTAGGGGAGGGGCATCCCCCAAAACCAAGGCAGGGACGGAGAAAGGCCGTCCCACCACACTCACCGTGCTGGGGGGACACAGTGCTGGGGGGCTGTAAGGGGCTACAGGGTCTCACTCACGGTTTGGCTTGGTCCCAGGACCTCGTTGCCAGCCAGGGCCGGTGTTGCCCATGGTGGATGCCTTGGGATGCTGCCTGGAGGGTTCCCCCGGGGATGTGGCAGTCTCTTCCCTGCCCATCTTCTGGTCTTAGGAAGAATAGGGCTGCAGCCAGGGAGCTGGAGGGGACACGGCCCAGGAACAGGAGGGGACACCCCACTGTGGCCAGGGCTCACCTCGGAAGTAGCCATAGAAGCACAGGTGGGTGCGGATGAATCTGTCATAGGGCTTCAGGACCTGTCCCCCACCAAACCCCGCCGGAGCCCCCACCCCTCCCTGGGCAGCGTGGCACCCTGCGGGCTCCATGGTTGCGAGAGCTCCAGGAGACCCGGAACAGCAGTGGCAGTGCCAGGGCCGGGCTGGGACGTGGTTGCTGAGCTACAGGGAGGAACGAGGCGGTCCTGGAGCAGAGCCGGGAAAGGAGCCAGAGGGATTTCACAGAATCATTAAGGCTGGAGAAGACCTCCAGGATCATCCTGTGACCAATCCCCACCTTGTCACCCAGACCAGAGCACTGAGTGCCAAGTCCAGTTGTTCCTTGGACACCTTCAGGGCTTGGGACTCCACCACCTCCCTGAGCAGCCCCTTCTGATGCCTGACAACCCTTTACATGAAGAAATTCCTCATGTCCAACCTCAACTTCCCCTGGCAGAACTTGAGGCTGTTTCCTCTTGTCCCGTCCCTTGTTCCCTGGGAGGAGAGTCTGACACCCCCCCTCACGCCACAACTGCACTCTCCTGTCAGGGAGTTGTGGACAGCCAGAAGGTCCCCCGCCAGCTACTCCTGGTGGTCCAGACCCTTCTCCCACTCTTCCCTGCTTTGGACAGCCCCTCAGTGTCTCTCTTGCCATGAGGGGTCCAGATGTGTTCCCAGGACTGGAGCTGGCCCACCAGTGCCAGAACAGGGAGCAGGCACTGCCCTGGGCCTGTGGCCACACCAATGCTGGGACAGCCCAGGTGCCATCGGTCTTTTGCCCCCCTGGGCACACCTGGGCTCATGTTCATCTGCTCTCACCAGCACCCCTATGGCCTTTTCCAGCTTTCCAGCCTCTCTTCCCCCAGCCTGGAGCATTCCACAGGGTTTGTGTGACCCAAGTACAGGATCTGGCACTTCACCCTCACACCTTTAGCCTCAGCCCTTCAATCCAGCCTGTCCAGTTTCCTCTGCAGAGCCTTCCTGCCCTCCACAATCCACACACCCACCCAACTTGTATTGTGGATTACAGGGGTCTGCTGTGCTCCCCAACCACATCTACCATCTGCCCTCAGCAAAATCAACGAGACAGCACTTCCCAAACTGCTACAATTTATTGGACAATGGTCAAAGGAACTGTACATCTGTAAAAAAAACCAAACAAAAAAACCTCAAGAGCTGGGTGCGGCACTCTGTGCCTCACGTGNGTCTGTGGGGGTGGTGGGGGTGGCGGCTGCTCAGCCACAGTGCTCGCAGGGGGCAGGGCTCCCCGTGCTGGCGTTGGCTGCGCGGTGGCCGTGGCGGCCAGGCTGACGGGCACAGCGCACTCTGAGTATCCCATCATGGAAGGTGCGGCAGGTCCCGTCACACCCAGGTAGCCAGACTGCAGCCCCAGCGCTGTGGGCTGAGGGCCAGTGTGGCTCGGACCCATGCGGAGGTTGGGGCGTCCCTGGATCTCGCTCTGGAGGCGCTGGCGCGGCCTCAGGGAGGCCAAGGGCACGGCTGATGGCTGGTACTTGCCCGTGGCCATCAAGGGCTGGCTGTAGATGACAGGGCAGCTGCCAATGGTGGCCGTGCGCTGCATCAGCCCTGGGCTCATCTCCACAGCTTTCCTCTTCTGCGGCTTGGCTGAGAGCAGTGGGGCTGGGCTCAGATCGATGGTGGCCTGGAAGAGAGTGTTGAGCCAGGAGCACCATTACACACCCGTTTCCCAGATTCTCACACTCTGGAATCAGCAGAGACCGGGCTTCCCTGCTCACCTGGTTGCTGCTGGCAGTGGGGCGCACCAGGGACTTCAGGGGAGCATCCTCCTCTGTTCCCGGGGCAGGCGGCTCCTCACCCCCAAAAACCAAACAAAAAAACCTCAAGAGCTGGGTGCGGCACTCTGTGCCTCACGTGTTCGAGGCTGTTTTCCTCCGCTTCAGCCGTGAGCGCCAGTCCTCTGGCAGTGCCTCGAAGTTGGCGTTCCTCTCGGCCATACCACTGCAGGGATGAAGCAGGATGTCAGCACCCAGCTGGCCCTCACATGGATCCCCCATGTTTACAAGGGACAAGGAAATGTCCTGGTGCCAGCCCCCGGGATCTGTACCTCATCAGCTGCTGCTGCTTCCACTCCTCGATGCGCCGCTGGGCTGTGGTCTCCCGGTCCTCCTCGCTGGAGCTGGAATTCTCCTCCTCATCCAGCTCCCGCTGGATACTCTGCCACTTCTTCACCAGCGATGGCATCTTCGTCTTGCCCTTCTTGCCCTGTGCCACAAAAAGAACACTGGTGAGTGCAGCTAGAAAGGGAGGAGGGGAGGAATGGTACCGGTGAGGGACCACCCATTGGGCCTACCTTGTCCTTGCGCCCCTTCCTCGGCTTCTCCTTCTCTGGTGGCGGCGGCGCCTTGGGGGTGGGCG
>VXAD01004425.1:30642-69495 GCA_013399195.1 Dicrurus megarhynchus | reverse complement strand
GCGGCGGAGGCATTTCCAAAGGCAAGGGAGGTTGGAGGACCGGGACGGAGGACTGAAGCAGAGTCCAAAATGGAGTGAGCGGCATGAGAGACGTAGCAGGAACTTGGCCTGAGAAGGATTCTTTACAAAGGGAGCCTGAAGAATACACATTGACACGGGCTTGAACACCCCGGTCCGTGTTGCCTGCTCCTGCCCATGGTCCTGCTTAGAGGCACTGCCACCATGGACTGCCCCTGCCCTCCCGCCCCCCGCTTTGGGGCCAGGACCCCCCACTGCCAGCGAGGCGTACCTGTGGGGCGCTCGGCGGGCTCCTCGGTGCGCTCTCCTTTGTCTTTGGGAGGTGGCTTTGGAGGACCGTCGGGTGTTCTGTCGGTGCTTCGCTGTCCCTCCTCTTCGTCCTCCCCATCGGGGAACTCCCATTGCGACTCTCCCGAGCGCTCATTAACATAGAAATAGCGTCTATGCTCCCTAGATCACAAGAAAGAGAAGGAGGCTTCAGTTTCCCTTCTCCGCCCCTGACACTCCAAGGTGGGCCTGCCCACGACAGCGGTGCGCTCTCGCAGGGGAGACCCTCGTGCAGCGGGGTTGCCGCTCTCCCACACGCAACAAACAACTTTGAGGACAGAGGCAGGAGAGGCCCGAGCCGACTCGCTCAAAGCTATTTGCTATCGCTGGCTGCGGGAACGTCGCCCTGAGCCCCCCTCTCCGAGGGAGGGGAGGGCCGGGAATGCTGGTGACGTCTCGCTAACATCGGGACTTTCAGCATGGCCTTGGCCGAAAGTCGCCCTCCGAGAAGAGGCACCAGGGAACAGCCCAGTGGAGGGAAGCGGCTGTCCCCCTACCCCGTGGTGCGCAGAGTTTTTTATGATACTCTTGGTGTCAAACACACAGTGAATGCTAGAGAGAGGGAGCGGATCTGGGAGCTGAAAAACAAAAGAGCAAAGATTTCAAACAAAGGAAAATTAATCAAGAAAGCCAAATAGACAAAGAAATGTTTGGGTCTGACCTGCTGGCAGGAGACAGAAATCTTGTTCTTCATTCCGTCGGTGAGTTGGAATTTGTCCTTTGGAAGAGCTGTTGGTCAGAAGAGTTGATCCAGAGATCCTGCAAAGTTCACAGAGCTCTCGCATGCGCGACCCCCCAGGCCCGCCCTCCACAGCGCTGGACACTCGCGAGAGGGACAACAAGCTCTGTCCATCAGGGAATCGGCTCCGTCGGAAAGCACTGGGCACTCTGTTTGGATCCTCCAGTTTGGTGGCCAGCCCAAACTCTGTGAGTGCCGACGTCTCTGCCTGCCCAGCACTAACAGAAGCCGCTCTCAGTCTGCCAGAGGGACGGCGCCAGCATCGTCGGGTGGTTGATGGTCACAAATCATGTCTGAGATGTCAGAGATGAAAGGTGAGAAAGGAGGAGAGCGCGTACCTGTCCCAGTGGCAGGACCAGCCTTTAGGGGTGGCGTTTATTTCGTATTGTTTAAGCTGTTCGGCTGCGTCTTGGAGTTTGCGTTTGAGGTAGTTTCCATTGAGAGCACCTTCTCGCCAGTCTGCAATGCGGGTCTAGAGGGCAAGAACCGGGGGAAGCCGGTGAGGTGGGCTGCCAATGGCCCCGGGGGGGACGAGACTCGAGCATCGGGAGGCTCCCTTCCGGCACGGGACGCGGGGGGCCAGGAGGAGGACACCCCACCTCTGCGCCAAGCCACGCTCTCCCCCTGCCGAGGAAGGGAGAGCCCTGTGCAGCGAGGCACCACAAGGCTCACGCAGCACCGGCGCTCGGACGGCAGATTGCATCCGATCCGCTCCGGAACACAAGGCCGGAGCAAGGGGCGAAGGCTCGGTTACCTCTGTCTGCAACAGCAACATGTGGAAGTTGGAGATAGATTGTCTGTTGATGCCCAGGAACTCCAATTTACTAGTCAGAGTATTTGCCAGCTCTCCAATCTGAAACTGCCAGGAGAAAGGGCAGAGTCAAGAGCCGCCCTCTGGAAGCAGCATCGGGCGGCTGCGGCCTCGCGGCTCTTGGGAAACACCGCTCAGGACCACCTGCTGCCCCTCAGCCTGGTGGGACTGGGACGTGCCGCTCTGGCCCTGTGTGCCTGTCACCCCCTCTGTTAAGTTTTGCTACATCCTGCACCCCAGGGACAAGAGCAGTGTGGGTGGCTGGGTGACAGCTCCTCCACAGACTGCGCTCAACTCCGTGCGGAAGGACAGCACGGGCTCAGGTTGCTCTGGTACTTTGGAGTTACAGCTCCATCGCCACAGCAGGTATCTAAGAATGTTTCCCAAATAAATGGGCCAGGATGTGATTCCAGGTTCTGTAAATAATCACTTTTCCAGAGGAACTAGCTGGAAAGCACCAGAAAGAGATAACAGCTCTGGATTTACTCCAGAGCAGAGGCAGCAGCTACATCAAAACTCAGGTCAGCCCACGGTGACCACAACTACTCAACCCCAGTGTCCCATGGGAGTGAAACCTCCAACCTGGGGACATGGGGATCCCTGTGTCCATCCCCCTGACTGGGGGCACTGCATGGAAGCAGCCACAAGCCAGAAAGGAATCAGGAGCAGGAACAGGGATGCTTGCAAGAGGCATCACCACTGCTTTAAGGAGGGCTCCAAAAATGTCTATTTTTAGCTTCACGCCTCAGAAGAGGCTTTGGAATGTCCACCAAAGCCACCAAGGCAGCATCTGTCTCCAGAGAGAGGAAGGGCCAGACAAACAAGCCCTAGAGAAGCTTGAGGCAGGCATATGAATTCCCACGTTAACGTGACTCTGGAGAAGCCAGGGAACATCCCAAAGCAGAGGGTGACTTGGCAGCGGTGGCCCCGGCGCAGCTCCTGTAACCAGAGAGATCCCAACCCAATGAGCAAACGGTACCGGTTACCCAGGGAGTCGGCATTCCTCCAACAGCTCTAAGGGAATCCTGCATGGAAAAGCACCACATGGTCCATCACAGCGCCCACTGGGACTGGAAGGAGGGGGGACAGCACAGGGGACCAGCAAGTCCAGCCCTGCCATAGGCTTTTCTTCTTTTAATTTAAATTAATTAATTTAAAAAACAGGTCTCAAATGGATGCTGCACTGAGGGAGGCTCAGTTTTGGTCTGGGAATGTCACATCTCAAAATCCTTTAAGGAGTTATTTTATGAGAGAGATGTGGGATTTTTCACAAGAACAGCACCAAAGCCCTTCCCTTTCACGTCAGAAAAATTATTTAAGTGGTGGGAAATGAGGACAGGGATGGGCAACTCTCACTGCAGGTTCCACCGGGCTCCACCACGAGCCAGCGATTCCCCATCTGCCACAGTGAGGTGACATTTCCCAACATCACAGAAATACTCCAGAGCCAAATTTTATGCTGCAGATCTCAGCGTAACAAGTGACATGGGGACTAAAGGACAAACGGGCAAGATCTCCCCTACTGCTCTGTCATACTGCCCTAGAGCCTGGAGCTCTGCTATAGATCAGGGAATTGATCCAGTGCAGCCGAAGGAGCAAACCAAGGCTCAGAGAAGAGCTATCAGCAGGATGTTGCAGAAATCCCCAGGGCTTCCCAACTTGCATCTAAAAGTAATGCCGGGCAAAGGGCAGAGCGGTACCGTCAGCCTCAAGAAACGGAGAGATTACGGACGAGGAGTCTTCAGCCTGGAAACGGGACGACTGACCGGGCCAGAGACTGGAATATCATTATTGGTGAAAACAAAGTCAAGATCAAACTGGTTGTTCTCTGTCACAACAACACCCAGGGCTCAGTCTTTGCCCCCCCGCACCCTCCTTTCATCCAAGCTTTTGCTGCTGAATCCTACTGGAGACAGGATATTGTCCCAGTCCTGCATGGCCCTTCCTTCTCAAGCTGTTCCTGCAGCCACACCGGGATCTGAGCTTTAAAAGCATCAGGTGGGCCAAATCCAGAACCCAAAGCTCTGGTGTTCCCAGGGAAGACGTGGCTGGGGGAGCCAGCATGTCCCTTGGCCCTGCTGGAAGCTGGAGCACCCATCACATCCCTCATCTCATGGACATGCCCTTCTGCCTCTCCATACCTTTAGATCCTGCTCCTCCTCTTCCATTTTTGGAGCCCCTTGTGATTTTGCTTTTTCCTGGGGCTCCTCAGATTCTGCCTCTTTGTCTGAGCTCGGATCAGTTGCTTCTGTGCTTGGGGCTGCAGAAGAAGGAAGGACAGGTCAGTCCTTGTCCCACCACCACTACCCTGGCAGTGCCAGCAGCTGGCTGGACACTGTGCCCGGAGCCAAAGCCAACGTGGGAAACAGTGGGGAAAGAGTTAAGACCCACCAGAGCCAGGGACAAGAGCCTGAAATTAAAAAGGAGAGATGGTCACTGCTCTGTGTTTTGGTGGTGGGGATCCTTCCAGAAGGATAACATGGGATGGGGAGGATTGGAGCTGCTACAGTGCAAAGCAGCAATGAGGCAAGACCTGGAATATCAGGCATCAGGGAAGCAGGAAGAGACTAACCCCCAAAATCTGTCATCTTAATAATCTGTCAATAACAGGTACTAGGTATTAAATAAGTTAATTATCAAAGACTGAAGAGGTCCCCAAAAGCTGCCAAGACCAGAAGGTTTTGCCTCCAGATGACTAATTCACTGTCAAAGCAATCAATTCCAAGGAGGGAAGTTTTTGACAGAATCCCACAGCCCTCCAGGGGAAGAAACCCCAATTCCCAGCATGTCCTGGCACTGGAAAGCAGGACACTTCCCTAAATCACCCTCCAGCAGCGGGATGCTCAATTTAAACTGGTTATTTTGGAGTGACAGCTCGCTGTTCCCCAGGTTAAGGTGGAAACTGGTACTGCTGGGAAGAGCTGGCGTCGGGGTTATTTGGAAAGCCCTCTGGCAAAACCATTCATTTTCCTATGCAAAAATGACATCACTGATTTAATGCCAGAGTTGTCACCCAGCTCATGCCCCTGCCTGAAGCAGAGGCGCCTCAGGGCCACAAGAACCCTGGGATGGGGCAGGTCACGACTCCCACTCCAGCAGGACACAGCCTGCTCCAGGCACTTCTGTACCATTTTTCCCTGGAAAAGCAGTTTCATTCAGCTTTCTGTGCTGCAGGCACACAAATCTTGTGCTGGAAAGGGACTGGCACA
The DNA here is from genome assembly GCA_013399195.1 of Dicrurus megarhynchus. NCBI lineage: Eukaryota > Metazoa > Chordata > Aves > Passeriformes > Dicruridae > Dicrurus > Dicrurus megarhynchus. Next base: position 64,391 of record VXAD01004425.1, on the reverse strand, counting down.
TCCAGAGAAAAAGAGACTCAGGGGGGACCTTCTTGCTCCCCACAGTGCCCTGAGAGGAGAGTGGAGTCGGGCTCTGCTCCCAGGGAACAAGAGACAGAACAAGAAGAAACAGCCTTAAGTTGTGCCAGGGGAGGTTTAAGTTGGATGTTGGAGAAAATTTCTTAACGGAAAGGGCTGTCCAGCCCTGGCACAGCTGCCCAGGGCTGTGGTGGAGTCCCCATCCCTGGAGGGATTTAAAAGCCATGTGGATGTGGCACTTGGGGACATATGTTATTGGTGGTCTTGGCAGTGCTGGGGGAACACCTGGACTCCATCTCAGAGGGCATTTCCAACCTGAACGGTTCTGCAATTTTGTAATCTGGGAGTCCCAGAGCTGCTGGGCAGAGAGTGTTCCTTAAAATGCTATGGCTGGTGCATTTTGGGATGCACAGCTCTGGGGGGTCCAACAGGAACACAAGGGGTAGTTGTGTATGACTGGTACATCCACACACACCTGGAGCTGAACCAGCCCCATAGGAACTGGGGCCGCCTTGCCATAAGGGCTGGAGTTACATTCCCTACACACTGAGTGTGGGGCCCGGGAGTGGCTCCAGGGACACTTCAGCTGTCTGGAATTTGATACCAGGCACCTCAAAAACTGAACTTTAGAAGTGGAAGGTGACAGTTCCCTGTGTGCCGCAGGCTGGGTTTGTGATGTTGGGAAGAACGGGAAGGCAATGGGATGTGAGGCAGCTGTTACCTGCATCCCTTCTCCCAAGGAACCACTGAATATGGCACTCTCCTCCTTATGTGGATAATTAGGATAGAGACCATGGCAGAGGAGCAGCTTATCCCAGTGAGGCTGGGCTGTGACACAGCCACCCCTCAGCCTGTCCCCACCCAGCACACGTACCTCATGGCCCTTCCCGGCTCCGCTCTGTAGGTCTTCAGGGAAAGGAGACCCCCTGCTCCTCCCTCCGAAGGGAGCCTTTCCAATTACCTGCTTCTCCTGCTTCCGGGCTCTCCCGGCCCGTTTTGCTGGAGCCTCGACTGGCGGACTCGGGGCTGGCGGCTCCCACAAACAGTTTCCATTTCCCTCGCTTGGAGGCCAGCCTGCGGGATGCATCCTGCGAGGCCGACTGGCTCCCATCTGAGAGTGGGCTGGAGCCTGAAACGCTGCCATCGCCTTCCTCCAAGGCACGCAGCTCTGCCTGCCAAGACATGACATCCCAGTTTATTCCCAGCAATGCTGTGGCTGCATCTATGGCCCCGTTTCCGGGACAAACATCTCCCCTTACCTTTTTCCTCTCCAGCACCATCTCCAGCTCGAGCGTGTCTTGCTCCTCCTCCTCCTCCGCGCTCTCCCCCGACTGCACCACGCTGCACAGATCCTCCTGCCCTGTGTCTTCCAGGGGGTCCCTGCTGGGCTCTGGCTCTTCAGGGGCAGCCGGCACCTCTTCCACTTTTGCCTCCTCTTCCAGAGGTGGCTCAACCTCCTCTTTGCAGATCACTTTCCTCCTCCAGCGCTCCTCTTCCTCCTTCACCACATCGGGCAGAAGTGGGGCCAGGAGGGCCGCGGCCACTCCCTTCCTCTCTTCCTCGCTGTTGGAGAGGGCCTGCACTCCTTCGTTCACTTCCTGTGGGATGAGCTCCGTGTGAGCTTTCTGGCAGCTGCCAGGGAAAGAGCCCATGCTGCCACGCCCCTCCTAGGGCTGCAGATGGAGCAGAGCATCCCACCTGCTTCCAAGGAAGCCCAAGGACATGCCTGCAATCCCCATGGCAGCAAGAACATACATGACTGACCTTCTTCACCTCCTGCTTGCTGAGGCTGATCCCACGGCCAGCGCTGCCCAGGGTCCCCTTCTCCTGAGGGAACGGCTCCGTGGCTGCCATGAAGCTGCCATTGGTGCCTGCCACAGTGCTGCTGAGGAAGAAGAGTGGGAATGAAGGGCAGAATTGGGACAACATCCCACAGGGTAACATCCCGAAGGTCTCGCCCACCTGTGCTGGTAGTGCTGCAGGCCCTGGACCTGCGTCGCCAAGTACTGCGGCAGCTCCCACGTCACCTCGTTGCTCTGAGTGTTCCAATAGTAGTAGCAGCCGGTGTTCTCATCCCACACCTCCTGCCAGTCACCCATCTCCAGCTCTCCCACTGCCAGGGAAATAAGGACAGCCCGTTACTCCCCTCTCCCTGGTGACACCCTTTTGTTAGCACCCCCTTTGGACACAGGAATGGCGCTCACCTCCGGCCAGTGAGCACTGGGTGTCGTACTGCCACTCCGGGGCCGGTGCCGAGCCCGTGCCATTGGCTGTGCCCGAGGATGGACCCGTGCCCGAATCCTTCGGCTCCGGGCGGGGAGGCATAGGGGGTGGCACGGAGGAGGAGGAAGAGGAGGCAGCAGTGGGCTCAGCGGGCTGTGGAGGGGCTGTGATGGCATCAATCTCCTGTAAAAACAGCATCCCACCGTGAGCTTCAACTCCCAAGCCAAATCAAAGCACTTACTGGACGAGGACAAGGTCTTGGACCATGAAACTCCCCTCTTCCTGCCTCCCTCCCCTTGCCCTCGCCAGAGTGGCACTCACAGCCAGGAAGTTTGCCAGGGTGCTGTCAATGTCAGTAGAATTGCTGCCGTTGGCATCCGTGGAACGGGCTGGTTTCTCCGGGGTCTCACCCTCCTCATCATCGCTGTCAGCATAGGCACCCAGCAGGCACAAACCTCCTGGAGAAGGAAGAGTGAACCCTCAGGTGAATTCTCCTGTTGTCACAGGGCGTTGGATCTGACCCCCCACCCTCTGCTCCAGTGGTGCCACTGTCATCCTAGGGGGAACAGCCCCTGTACAAGTGCCAGGGTCAGCTTGGGAGGAATCAGTTTAAGAACGAGTAAGAAAACACATCTAAAGATGAGCAATCGCCTCTTGGGGAATAACAGCACAATTAAAATAATTAAAATGGAAACAACTGCAGCCCCAAAGTGAATTATTTAGGAAAGGGTTAACTCTCTTCCCCTAAAAATAATAGTTAAACATAGATAATTATCCTGTGTTAAAAATAGGGAGTTAAGGAGAGGGGAACAAACACAGTCCCACAAAAATCCCGACGTTTAAGACAAAACCCACCACTCTTAGAACCAGAAAACCCACACTCAGCACCTCCAGAAACTATCTGGAACCTCACAGCCCACCACTTTTAGGACCAAAACCACCTCACGTTCAGGACCAAAACCCCACATATACGACCAAAAAAATCACACAAAGGACCAAACTCCTACATTTGGGTCACGTTTTGGACCCAAAAAATGACATCTGAGAATCAACTCTCCAAATTTAAGACAAAAAGCCCCATTTAGAACCAGAACTCCCCCATTTTTTTAATCATCCTTGTGCATCGGGGGCCACTCCACTGCTAAATCCTGAGATTCTCCCCCGAGTTTTTTAGGGGGAATGTAATCCTTCGTCTCATCCCACGGCACTCCCTTACCTGTGGCCTTGACCGCGGCGGGAGCGGGAGGCGGTGGATTGGGCGGGTTGCGGGGCGGCTCCGCCACCGTCTCGGGCTCATCTGAGGGACAGAAGCGTCAATTACGGCGGGCTCAAGCTGGTGGGATCGCGGCGGAGGGCGGATCAGGTCCCCCCGGTCCCGCTAGGCCGCGCTAGGCCGCACTAGGCCGCGCCCCGCCAACAAAGCGCCCCCCGCTTCCACCCGCCTTCGCCGCCTTACCCGGTTCGGAGCCCGAGTCGCCCCCCTCGCCCGCGGGTCCCCCCGCCTCGTCGCGGCGCGGCGCGGGCGGGGAGAGCTGCAGGATGGGCCGGCGCCCGGGCGCGGCCCGCGCCTTCTTCCNCAGGGCTGTGGCCGCGCGCGCCGTGCGCAGGGGGCGGAGCCGCTGACGCCACCGGAGAGGCGGGGCCTGCGCGAGACACGCCCCCAGGAGCGGGACCGAGGGCGCGCGCTCCCTGTGGATGGGGACGAGCAAGAGGTTACGGCCCCATCCTCCCCTATAGCATGGTCCTGCCCCTTGATCCTAGAACCGCATCTTATCCCAGAGCCCCATCCTGCCCTAACAGCCCTGTGCTGCCCTCCAGGGTTGTGGTCCCATGCTATCCTGTAGCACGATCCTATAGTTCTTCCCGTGGGCCACAGCCCCTTATTATCCTATACCCCCTGCCCTTGAACCTCCCTTGAGCTATATCCACTGGGGATATAGCTCCATCCTTCCCCAGGGCCCTACAGCCCCATTCTGCCCTATATCCCAGCCCGAGGGCAAGGGCGGTAAGGGGATGATCCCGGGAGAGGAGCCCACAGTCCCCGCTTTTTCCACCACATCCTTATGCACACCTCAAATAACACTTCCATTTTATTAAAGTTGATCCAAAAACATACCAATAAATAAAAGAAATTCTCAACAGTTCAATGTCTGGAGAAGGCAGAGAGCAAGGAGGTGCCATGGCCATATGCCCCAGCTCTGTTGCTCACCCACTGCCGGGAAAAGGGACAGTGAGGGGACACACCCATCGGGCACTCCACCTCCCCAAACCGGCTCCTTATGGAAAAACAATGGGTAAAACCAGCACCACAGGGTGGCATAGTGACGTTCCTGGGGATGTCCCCTGGACTAGGGCCGGCAGTACAGGTGCTCCATGGTGGCCATGCTGACCTTCTGCTGGTAGTCCTCCATCCTGTCGTTCAGCTTCTCATAGAGCTGGGAGAGACAGGAGTCATCAGGGATCCCATTCCATCCCACCCTGTCCCCCCATCCTGGTGTTTGGGAGCTCAGTACCCACCACAATGCTGTTCTCGCTGGCGCTGCTCTCCCGCAGCGCCTGCAGCAGCTGGTCAATGGCAGTGTAGGGAAGCCACATCGTAGGGGACGTTGGGGACAGAGGAACCTGGAAGAGGCAGGAACCCTCACATCATGTCCCCAAGGAACATCCCGCCACATCCCAACGGCAGGTGAGCTCACCTTGATCCCGAAATACTGGTGCCCTTTGCCCAGCACAGCATCCACATACTCCAGGACCAAATCCACGGCCTCCTCCAGCAGATCGTAGTTCAGGTACAGGCGAAGCAGCTCGGCAGCATCCACTTCCTGCCAGAAAGAGGGAAACTCAGTCAGGCAATGTGACCAGGACTGGGACCCCGCTGAGAGGAACCTGCTCTGAGCCTTGGTACTAGGCATGGAGCACCTGGCAGGTGTCCATTGGAGTGAGGGTGATCTGGCAGCTCTGGGACAGACAGAATTTTGGGGTTTTTGGGGACAGCTGTCCTCCTGTTCTCACCTTGTAGCTGTTAATGAGCCAGTTGGGCAGAGGTATCCCATGTGCCAGGAGCTTGTTGATGACACAGCGATGGTACAGGCTGTTCTGGGATGGGTAGCGCTCCAAGTAGGATGACAGCAGCCTCCAGGCTTCATCTGTGGCACTGCGAGGAAACAATTCCCTGTGGAACATGTGCCAGCAGCTCCTGTCCCTGTGAGGCTACGGTGTGCTCCAGGTGACATGGGGACAGGGTGGAAGCACAACTCTCGCCATAGCCCAGGCCTACAGTTCTGGCCTTAGGTGTTTTAAGGACCTGTGACCCTCTGGATTCCCACAGAGCTCCTGTCTCCAGTTCCTTCTCCTCCCAAACCATGGAGACAGACTTACCTGGACTCCTTGGTGGTGACCAGGGCTGAGAGCTGGTTGGCTGCCAGCCAGTCCCAGGCCTTTGCCTGCGCCGCTTCCCCTCCCAGCTGGAGCTTGATGCACCTGCACAACCAAAAGCCACGGGAAGGTTGGTCCCTCAGGAGACCAGCCCCTTCCCACCAGCATCAAAGCCACCCCTTGCAGGATTATTCCCAAGGAACAGCCTGGCTGGACTGGGCACGTTCCACCCCTGAGTCCCTGCATCCCTCCAGCCCTGCATCCCCTGAGCTGGGAGGGCACCCAGACGTACTTGAAGGTGAGGCCCTCAAAGATGGGTGTCAAGGGCAGCTTGAAGGTTTGGCACAGGGTGATGGCCGAGTTGAAGAGCCCGGCCCGGACCAGCAGAGACACCGTTTCCTCGGGTGTGGAGTTTCCTGAAGGGGAGGAAAAGCGGGTAAAGCCTCTCCCAGTAACACCCCAGTGCTCACTGGGGCCTCACCCTGTGTTACTCATTGAGAGATGCAGCAGAAGGGCACCAACAGCATCCAACACCATGCAGCAGTATTCCTCAATCCATGGCTGGAGGCTTTCCTGGCCTCCGGAGCATCTCATGAGCCCAGGAGTTATCCCTGAAGGGACTGGACAGATTAGCTATGACCCACAGAGCTGTCCCTGATGGGGCACCAGCTGGAGAGAGACTGGACAGGAACACAGGTAGCAATGCATGATAGGCAAATGCTGCTGCTGCTTAGAATCATGGAAGTATTAAGGTTGGAAAAAGATCCTCAAAATCATTGAGGTTAGGGAGAGGACAGCCTCATCACAGGTCTGTATCCAAGCAAACAAGGCATCAGCTCAGCTCTGCCAGAACAGAAACTGTGGCACTCGCCTCCCTGTGTCGCCACTCTGCCTTGAAAGGAGCTGTTCCATCCTTTCCCTGCAATCCCTTGCTGGGGAGTCACCTCCTCCTGACATTTAGAGGGGAAAGATGTGGATGTGTTGTGTAACTTTTACCAGAGATACTAAAAGGCTCCAGGTGGAAGAGCTGTACCTTCCTCCTCCCCAAAAAAACAACTTCCACAGCTTTTTAACACCATTCCATGAAGCTGGATTGTCCAGGAAAATAAATCATTCATCAATTAGAAAGGCTGGATTTGATGATCTTGATGCTTCCACGATTTCCAAAATGCTTTTTTTTGTCCAAGCTCAGAAGCTCATCCACCCCCACTGCAGACCACCATACCTTGGAAAAGCCAAAAAGAGGTGGAAAACTTAAAATTGGTTCTCCCGATGTGCACCTCAGAACCTGCTGAAGTCAGTGGCTGGATTTCATGGCAGGGATGGGAAATTGATGGTCCCTGGCAGCTTCTGGGTTTGCCTCTGGGGCAGGACAGAGTGGCTGAACCCCCCTCACCTGCCACAGCTGCTGCTGACACGTCATGTTCCACCAGGGTCAGCCGGATCCGCGCCAGCAGACATTCCCTCTCCAAATCCTCCAGCTCCAGGATCTCGACCTGGCGAGTGGCTGGAACAGATAGATACTGGGCTCTCAGTATTTCAAAAAGGACTCTTTGGGCACTGTGCAGAATGTCATGGAATCATGGAATGGTTTGGGCTGGAAGGGAACCCTTAAAGCTCATCCACTTCCATGGGCAGGGACACCTTCCACTAGACCAGGTTGCTCCAAGTCCCATCTGACCGGACCTTGGACACTGCCAGGGATGGGGCAGCCACAGCTTCTCTGGGCAACCTGTGCCAGGGCCTCACCACCCTCACAGGGAAGAATTTCTTCCCAACATTCCATCTTCTCCTGCCCTCTGTCAGTGTGAAGCCATTCCCTCTTGTCCTGGCACTCCATCCCTTGTCCAAGGCCCCTCTCCAGCTCTCTTGGAGCCCCTTTAGACACTGAAGAGGCTCCAAGGTCTTCCTGGAGTCCTTGTAACAGCATCTCTACACTCCTCTCCCATCCTAAGAGGATTTGTACCCCAAAAAGCACCAAAGGAATGATCAGGATTTGTTGACCCTTCCCTGCTCCCTTGACTGTGCTTATGTCCTTGATACCATCCTCCTCCAGATGTTAGATAATATTTGGGAACAGCTGCTGCTTTGCCTGCCAGGCGCATGCCACAAAAAAAACTCTTCAGAAAAAGCAGGTTTAAAAATACTTGACCTTAAATTTTCCTACTGGAACACTGAGGGTAACCTGATCCCATATCCTGGGCTGTGGCAGACACAGGCAGAGCTTATTTCTGACAGGATTTCCAAGGGCACAAACAGCCTTGAACAATTAGAAATTGCCTCAAAAAGCTGGTTTTGTTTTTAATTACAAGTTACTTCCACTGAAAAAAAGTGCTGTCAAGGCATCAAGCTGTTAGGAGCAGGCACAGGAGCTCCTTGGGGAATAGCTGTTCCCTTGGGGAAATTGCTGTACTCCTTGGGGAATAGTGGCAGCGTGTTGCAACTGGGAGATACTGGAAGAGTTAACGACCTTAAAATCCCACAAATTTTTGATCTGGTGGAGGCAGGAGCTGCCCTGAGCCATCTCCCAGCTCACATGTGAGCTGCAGACAGGCTGTGGAAACTCCAGAGGCATGGGAAGAACCAGGACTGGGCACTTACTGGGAACAGCCATGCACTCCCCGTCGTGGCTTCTCTTCGGGGATGCTCCTGGGCGCTCGTACTTGCAGGAAAAAGCAGAAAGAGGATTTATACCCACCTGGTTTCTGGAAGATAAATCACTGATAGGATGAGTCCCAACAAGAGCTCTCCATTTCAAGCCTTGATTTGGACCAGGGAAGCTGTGCAGTCCCTTGGGATTTATCCCTGGCTATCAGGAGCATCACGATCAGGTGACCAGGCTGCAGCCACCACCACCCCGAGTCCTGACTGGGATTTGAAACACAACCCCTGTTACACTAACTCTCCTCTGGACTGGTATTCCAACTGTTCACACTCCCCAAAACATTCGCTGTCTTCAACACAAGGTGATATATTCCCATATCTATCCACCAGCCAAATCCCAAAAGTTATCCTGCTTCCCCCCGCCCCAAAAAGGGGGGAATGGCACAATGGTGATAGATAGGGTTGATGAGCAGGGCAAGACAGTTGGCCAAGAGCAGCAGATTAAGAAGTCCAGTGCCTCTGTTCCCATCAGAAAGGATTTTGGAAGTTCCTTTGCAGGAAGCTCAGCATTCCTACCACAGCTCCAGAGGCTGGCTGCACTATCCAGGCGTATTCTGGGCGGATCAACCGCAGGCAGTTAATGGCAGCCAGGAAACAATTTCCCTGTTTCTGGAGCCCTCGGAGCGTCCGCACCTCCCTGCCCAGCCGCATGCCGTACTCAAACATCACTGTTCCAGCTGAAAACAGGGAAAAGTCCATCAGCCAACAGCCTGGAGACGCCACACATCTGGCAGGGGCAGGGACGGGGTGTCCCCGGCGGGTGGGCAGGTACAAGGCGCCATCCCAAGCTTTACCTTTCCGGTAGTTGTGCCGGTACACGTGGAAGGCGTAGAGCAGCTCGTAGTAGTTGTGAGTCATCAGATCCACAGCCCGAGCATGGGACTCGATGATCCCAACGACCTGCAGCGCACGGAAGCTCCAGTGGGTCCATAATCCCTTTAAAGGGAAGGCTGTGCCCCCCCCAGCCATGATCCCAGTGCAGGATTACCTCATTGTGCAGGTTCACGTAAGGGAATTCTACCAGGTCCTGGAGCTGGGATCGCTCGCAGAGAACCACCACTAGCTGGCGTAAGCAGTCCAGCTGCCTGCAGAGGGAAGCACGACCCTTTGGAGGAGCAGGAATAAACCCAGGAGCAGGAACAAACCCGGATTTAAGCCACGAACAACCACTTTGTGACAAGCTCCTGCTTCCAGATGAGCGCCACAGGTTTTTTCCTGGCTTAGAACCAGCTTCAACCTTCAAGCTTCTCCTGTGCTGGAAACAGAGATCCTCTGGAAAGGCCTCTCAGGACAGCAGTCTCCCTCCATCCATCAGTTAAAAACCATTCCTATTTCTCCCCTGTTATTTCAACATTTTTCTCTGCTAGGATAAAGCTTCCTCTACTCAATTCACTTTCCAAACTGAAAACTCAACATCAAATCCTTTCTTCATTAAACTAAATCAACTTGGCTCCTAAAGCTTTTAAGCATAGGATGCTACACATGATCCTTCAGCCTCTTCCCTGGTTTTTTTCCTCTCAATTTCCTCTTTTGAGAGGGTGCCAATCCCAGGTGTCCTTCAGATGAACATCCAAAAATGAACTCTACATTTTTAAACCCACCTCTACACATTAACTTAACACAGCAGCCACGCCCTCCCCTAAAGTGTCATTTTCCTTTCAGTTTCATAGAAAAACAGGACCATGGAGCTCCAACAAAGGCATAAGCCTGTCACCTACCTGCCTGGATCTGGGTTTTGCGTTAAGGCTACATAGGCTTCACTATTGTGCCCCAAATCCAAGTGATGTTTGAAGATGCAGGTCCTCAAAGTAGCCTGAAAACAGCACAAACCAGTTAGAAAACCAGCAAGAAATTCCTCTGGAAGAGGTTCCTGAAGAAACAGCTTGCTGGGAAAGAAGTGGCTGTACCTGGCTTCTCCAGTCATCTGCTGATTCCATGATGGCCAGGGTGGCCAGCTCAATGACCAGCTCTGGCAAACCCAGCATCTCCAACAAGCGAAGGACCTGGGGGGTGAAAATACTCCAGTAAGGAGTTGGCAAGAGGGTTTTTTTGTTGTTGTTGTTTTTTCTTTTTTAGGAGCTGCTTCTGCTTGTAAAGATTTTCAAGGGATTAGACTTAAAAAGGGAAGACTTGGGTAAACCACAGGGATCTGGATGAAATCCCAGCACATCAAGACCAGGTTATGGCTTCTCTGGAGGATTCACCTCTGTGCATGGGGGATTTTTGAACCATTTCAGCATTAATGATTAGTTTTCTAGATCCTAAACCCAGGGAATCCCTCACCAAGAGCCCAGCGCCAGGCTCGCAGCCTGCCTGAACTACAGCATTATGCAGAGGGAAGATCCTATCTCAATTTAAACATACTCATTTTCATTTGCCTCAGAGCTTAATAACCCTCCCCTTAGGCAGCATCTTACATCGAGCCTGGACATGTCTGGCTTCTGCTTCTAGCAGCTGGATCTCATCCTGCCTTTTTCTGCTGGATAACAAACTCCTTGGCTATTAGGAAACCAGTAGGTGGAAAGTACCTAAATTTCACATACTCAGCTTCTCAGTACCCCCAAACAAAGTAAACAAAGTACAGATGTTTCACATTCCAAAAACTACTTTTCTGAGGCTCAAGTCACTTCCCCCAAAGCCAGGGATTGAGCAGGAACTCCCTCTCCAGTGTGGAAGGACTTGGTGCCAGTTTACCTGCTCAGGACCGTACCTTGTTATAGTACTGCAGGCGTGGCAAGGAGACCACCTCGCCCTCCTCAGGCTGGATCAGCCTGTCCAGGAACTCCTCTCTTCCCACCTCAGAGGCAGCTTGGCAGAAGCAATCCAAAGCCTGGAAGCAGACCTGGAATCAGCTCGCCGTCCCCTCAGGTGACTGATCCACCTGCTGTACAGGTGAGGGGACAGTGCTGCCTGTCCCAACCTTGTGAGATCTTCCCCAAAAGCAGATCCCACCATGCTGCTCCAATCCCATCCATTCCCAAAGGATGCAGAGCTTGGGAAGGATGTTTCCTGTGCACCTCCTCCCTCCCAAGGGAAAAGGTCCCAGACTCCAGGAAGGAGATGAGGCAAGGCCTCACCTTGTGCCCTTCACCCATGACGAGGTAGCACCTGCCCATCATGAAGCAGCAGGAGCCCATGTTCACGTGGCACCATGGCTGCAGCAGGCGGATGTATTCCTAGGGGAGAGAAGGAATGGGAATTTGGATTCAGGTCAGTGCTCACATGTGATCTGCAGACACCCAGGACCAGCCAAGCTTTTGGTGGCCCCTTTAGCTGCTGTGCTCAGACAAATCCTGCTTCTCCAGCTTGGGGCTGGTCTTTCCAGCCCCAAAGTCTCTTGGATGCACTGATCATAGAATCCTGGAATGGTTTGGGTTGGAAGGGAACCCTTAAAGCTCATCCAGACCCATGTCCCTGTGAAAGGCAGGGACACCTTCTACCACATCAGGTTGCTTCAAGCTCTTTCCAGCTTGGCCTTGGACACTGCCAGGGATGGGGCAGCCACAGCTTCTCCGGGCAACCTGTGCCAGGGCCTCCCCACCCATACAAAGAATAATTTCTTCCCAATATCCCATCTAGCCCTGCCCTCTGGCAGTATGAAGCTACTCCCCCTGGTCCTGTCAGTCTAGGTCCTTGTCCAAAGCTCCTCTCCAGCTCTCTTGGAGCCCCTTTGGGCACTGCAAGAGGCTCCCAGGAAACTGTGGAGCCTTCTCTTCTCCAGGCTGAACATTCCCAGCTCTCTCAGTTCTCCAGAGCAGAGCTGCTCCAGCCCTGTAAGGGGGCAATATCCCCAACATGTTCCTGGGAAAAAAACCGCTCTAAACAGCTCCAGTGTCTGTATGAAGCACCTCAGAAACAGCTCCCAACACACCAAATAAATCAGACAGGATTCTTCCTACATCCTGTTGCAGGGAACTGCAGAGGAAATGTGGACAGAACACGGAGGGCAGAGTGAAGGCTGTGGGACAATGGGCAAGGCAGGTGCTAGAAGGGGAATACCTGTGCAGGAGAGGGCCAGCAGCCAAGGAAGCACATGGATTACAGCATGTGGGAGGGAGCGCCGACGGCACTGAGGGCTGAGAGCATAGATAAAGCAAGATGACCCAGCCTGGGCCTGTGCCAGCAGAGCATCCTCGTAATCCTTGGAGAAGCAGCCATGTCCCACTAGCAGGGCCATGGGACTCAGCAGGAATTGGGAGGAGAAACCAGGACTTGGAGAAGTCAAGTCACCTCTACAGGTGCACAAACCACCAGCACCTCTCGCCTCACCTTTCCTGGCCATAAGTCCTCTCAAAACCACGTGGCAACACATCCGGAGCCCGGATTCACTGCCTGGATTAGCAGCTACAAGGGATAAATCCTGCTCAAGCTTGTCACACACAATGAGCAACACAGAGAGGCTTGGCCCGTGTCCCAGGCCTCTGCTTTGCCACCAGACCGTCCCCATGCCCACCTGCTCCTTGCAAGGAGCTTCCTGTACCCACAATTTGGGTCACCGTGCTCACAGCAAAGCTGCTGTTATCTCCCTGGGGTCAAGGCACTTAATCCAAGTTTCCGTGACCGACTGGGATCAGGGAGAGGAACAGAAGGCAGTGGGGAGGAGGAGGAGCTGGGCTCTGCAGAGATAAAAGCCTGGAGGAGACACCAGCGAGGCGAAGGCAATGCAAGGAGATTCAAAGCCTGCACATATGTCAGGAGGGAGAACGATGCTGCTCCAATCTTGGCATTTCCTGGCTAAAAACCTCTGAAGAATTGAAATTCTTCTCTCAATTCTTCTCAGCAGCAACACAAAAGGAAGCAATTCAGCCCCCAGCTATGAGGGGCTGGGAGGATAAAAGGTTTTGCTGAAAAACAGGTCATCACTAACAGCCTGCCTGGCCCTGGTGCCTCCAGGAATGCCCAGACAGGGATGAAGCAATCACGTGGAGCTGCAGACAAGGAATTGTGCGGGTCAGAACTCGAGCACAAGCAACTCCAGCTGCCAAGAGCACAGGGAGAGAGGTGGAAGAACAGTGATCTGAAATACAGCAGTCTAAAACCCCTGGAAATCAGCAGTTCACCGTCCCTGCTACTGGGATGCCAGGAGCAGCCAGAGATAGAATGCTGATGGTTGTTTCTCACACTGTTTTTTACTAATAAGGACATTTAAGAAATAGATGAGCCCTTTCTGGGCTGAAGAAATCCTTCTGAACCCAGGTCCCACAGGCAATCATGGGTAAAGGTGGTACAGGAAAGGCTGTGGGCACACCAGCAGCCAACAAGCACTAGGATTGCTGGGATATTTAAACAGGCTCTGCAAAGATGTTTCAGGAGCACAGCATCACGCGGTCAGACAAGCCCTGGGAGAATGAACTCCTCCATGGAAAGGGAATAGCATAAACCTGAGTATCTGGATGCTCTTGAAAACAGATGAAAGAGAAAATCCAGAAGACGATTCCCCCATGGCAGGGGAGTGGAATGAGATGAGCTTTAAGGTCCTTTCCAACCCAAACCATTCTGGGATTCCATGATCTGACACCACTCCCCATCAAACACTCTGTGGCATTGTCTCAGCTCAAAGAGCAGTGATTAGGGGTGGTGGTTTTAAAACTAAAACAGGGGAGATTTACATTGGATATTGGGAAGGAATTCTTCCCTGCGAGGGTGGGGAGGCCCTGGCACAGGTTGCCCTGAGAAGTTGTGGCTGCCCCATCCCTGGAAGTGTCCAAGGCCAGGTTGGACAGGACTTGGAGCAATCTGGGCTAGTGGACGGCGTCCCTGTCCATGGCAGGGGATGGAACTGAATGAGCTCTGAAGTCCCTTCCAACCCAAACCATTCCAGGATTCCATGACTAGGGGAAAGCAGAACTCCAGTACTTGGAAAGATGATGTTTTGGGGAGTTTTCCAGCACCTGTGAGAAGGCTGGTGTGATGCACTCACCTGGAGCTGGGTGTACTGACAGCTCCCCATCAGGCACTCTGGGAAGAGGAAGCCAGGATTGCTGGGCCATCTGAGCAGAGGTTAAGGAACACAGGAGAATCCAGTCTAGAGAGCTTGGAGAACTAACTAGTCTGGAAGCCAACAAGGCTCTCATGCTCCATTTGTGGAGGGAAAGGAGAGAAGATTAAGCTGCTCTTTATATAAGTCATTATTCTGTAATAAGATTTATCCATATTAGAACAAAATCACCAGTACATCTAATCCCCAACCCCTGTTGCCCTTCCAAATCCCCCAGCATCCCACCCCACCAAGTCAAGTAGTGAGAGCTCAGGGGCTTAAAGTCAAAAACTCATATCCTTTATCGTGCACCTAAACAGGATGAAATCTGTGAAATCTTAAAATACCCACAAATCCCATTAATACAAACAACCTTGCTCCTTCAGGAGGCTTGTCTTGGAAATTTGGGGGTGGAAAACTGATTTTGGAACAGCAGGAGGCTCAGTGGCAATGGATTCACAGCCAAGGATACAGCAGAGGCAGAAAATCAGCCACTATTGAGGTGATGAGGTGGGGCCAGTTCAAACTTGTCTCAGCCAAAGAGGTGTTTGGTTGCAGGAAGAGTCGGGATATGATGTGTTTTCTGGCCACTTCCTGAAAGAAGAGCTCCACGATTGTTTGAGGGCCGGATACTAGAAGTACAAATTAAAGGAACAGTGAGTAGAGGGCCTGCAGCAGAGATCCCAGGTTTTCCACCCTGTGCTGTGCTCATCAGCCCAAACAGCATGGATCAAGTCAGGGCAAACCAAAAGCACGTTCCACACTCCAATTTGTTGGTTTTGGATTTCTCCTGCCGTCTGGTTAAGTCAGAGGGAGCAGCAGGAGATCAAAGTGCCCCATCCTGCAGTGTTTATTAACCACAGCTCAATTAAAACACACAAAAAAAGGCTCTTGCTCCCTCTCCACTTGTTATTCCCAGCCCAGCGGCAGCTTTCCAGCATGACAGGGCTGAGGGAGTGCTGAGCTGGCTGTTCCAATCCCTCCCTCCTCATTCTAGCACCCCAAAAATCCCCCCTTACTGACTGTTCTCGACGCCTCTCCCCGAGCTGCCACCTCCTTCCCTACGTTTCACATACTTTTCCCCAAAGAACAGTGGCCAAACAGGACTTTCCTCATGAGCCAGCCAAGGAATAACCTACGACACCAGCACACACAAAGGATGTTTTCAATTTCCCTGACATTTCCAGCTGCCTCCTGCACCCAGACTCTCCGTCAGGGAGAGCTCAGGCTCTGAGGATCACTTATGGCAGAAAGTGGAGGAAGCTTTTTCCCCGCTCACACGTGGCACTGCTGCCTGTTTGTCCCAGATTTTCCCAGCTCCTTCTGAAGTATCTCAGCCTCCAAGTGCTGACTAGTCACAGCAGGCTCTTACCTGCATGTTTCCTTCCCATCCCTCCTCCCTCTGGAACCACTTCAAGGCCCACATTTCCCTAATTAAGCTGCCTTATATTCTCCCAATAAAAAACTAACCCAAAACTTACATCTTTGCAGCAAAACTTAAAAAATATGAACCAAATATCAGTTGCAATGTTTTGGGAAGGTATTTCCACGTTTTCAAACACGTTTTGAGCACGTACTTCTACATTTTAATGCTTTCCTGAGCTGCTGCAGGGTAAAGGCTGGAGAGCAGGACACATTGGATGGAGCAGGTTGCTCTCAGCAGCTCCAGCTAGTGGAAGGTGTCCCTGCCATGGCAGGGAGTGGAACTGGATGAGCTTTAAGGTCCTTACAACCCAAACCATTCCAGGATTCTGTGACAGACCTGGTCTGAGCTACTACAGCCACTGTAAACTACACAAGAGGTGAGTTTGGCTGATGCTGCTGGAATGAAAATGAAATGAATGAATGATAAACTTTTGGCTGAGTGAGGCATTTCCAGCCTTCTCAGGCTGAGAGTAAAATCCGAATCCAACCCCCAAGATCCTTTGTTGTTGGGGTTTTTTTTTGGTTTTTTTTGTGGACAGCCTGACAAACATCCCCACTTAAATCAGGGTCATTCAACCACACAGTCCATTAGCTCCCTGCATAAAGCACTTCCCTCAGGTGGCAGAGACAGGCTTAAATAACAGAAAAGGAGAGTTGATGATCCGTGGACACCTTACCCAGTTTGTGTGGTGTCAGAGCCGTGGTGTCTGCTAACTCCAACACGGAGAGATGCTGCAGATTAGATTCCCTAGGGAAGAAAGGAGCCATCAGTGAAGAGACAACAAAACGCCTCCTGCTTTAATTGTGCTCATTGTTCAACTCCCACGGAGCACAGAACAGTGAGGCCTCACAGGGCAGATTTAGCACAAGGCAGAGTCAGCTCAGAACATGGAAGGGGAAAAAAAACCCTTCCCAGTGCTCCTGGAATGATACTCCCACAGCAACCACCTGCTTTCCACACCAGGAAGGGCATTTCAGGTGGATTCAGGAGGAATCAAAGCCAGGCCAGGTAGAGACTTACAGCGTGTCCACAGGGACATCGGAGGCCAGGCACTGGCTCGCCCACCGGATCAGGAAGTAGGACAGCAGCAGGGGAGAGGTGCGGTGCAGCAGGTCCTGCTGGGACTGGAAGAGCTGTCCCCCTCCCAAAACCATCTGCAAGGAAAGCACAGAGCTTGGCACACTTGGAGCAACGGCAGGACGAGGGCAACCAGAGAGGTTTGTGTCAGGCCCAGCTTGTCCCTCCTGCCAACACCAAGGTGCTCAACAGCCTGGCAGGAACTCAGCCCTCCCAGGGAACCAGCAGGACTCTTGCCCTACCTCTGGAAGTGTTCAAGGCCAGGTTGGAAGGTGCTTGGAGAAACTTGGCCTAGTGGAAAATGCCCCTGGCCCATGCCAGGGGCTTGGAATTAAACTGTCTTTAAGATCCCTTCCAGCCCAAAGTATTCCAGGATTGTTGTCCCTAAGACTGAAATCATGGCTTTGCTGCAGAGATCACCTCAGGGTCTCCATAAGCTCCAGCCAAGAGCAGGAGTCACAGGAGAAGAAACAATCTGAGCTTTTGAAGAACACAGGTACATCAAGGTGGAAAATCAGCAGGTCACATGCCTCATGGTCTGGGAGAGCCCAGCTCCAGAGGGCACCTTGCAACACACCTTAAATGCTACCAGGACAACCTTATCCAGGAAAAAGGGATTTATTTTCAACCAGGAAACTCCTGCTTATTTTTAAGTAAATATTAGTTTAAACAAGGCTGTCCCTGGACTTGTTCCGCATCCCTGCGTCCATCCAAAGCAGCAGCACCATGCCTCACGTGGCCTCAGGCCCGATGGGACAGACCAAGACCAGCCCATCCAACCACCCCAAACACAGCTACCAGAGTGGGGGCTGTTTGCTCCGGCTGGAGCAGCTTCCAAGGGGCTGAAACTGCAGCCTTGGAGCGTGCTGCAAGAGAATGGAGCTGCCATCAGTGCTGGGAGAGGGATGGGGGATAGCTGAGATAGCTGCATGTGCTGATTCATACAGGAGGCTGGAATCCATGCCCTCCTCCCACAAATAAAGCTTGGCTTCCTGCTTCCTGGATGCTCAGCATGGTATAAAGGGAATTAGGCTGCTTTGCTTAGGAAGACAAAAACAGCTGGAGGAGAGAGCAGGACCTGCCCAGGCCTCGGGCTATTCCAACAGCCTTGTGGGAAGAGACAGAGCTCCGCCCTGCACCACCAGCAGAACCCCACAGGATTCCCAACTCCCAGGAGCATGGCAGTAGCACCGGTGCTGTACTCACAGGATCTCCGAGGCGCAGCAGGAGCTGCTGGAGGATGAGCAGGTCCCGGCAGAGGAGGAAGCGGACAGTGCAGATCTTGGCCACCCCCCCGCACACCACATGTGCCGCGGTGCCACTGCCGAACAGCTGGAACAGGCTCATGCGCAGCGCCCGGTGAGGAGCTGCGGGGAAAACCACCTAGGTGACGCAGGAGCCACACAGGCAGGAACAATTCCCAGAATAAAGACACCTCCTAGCGTTTCCCAGAAGCTGGTGAAGAGCTTTCACCTCTTTCCATGTCAGCGTCTGTCTCGTAGTCCATCTCTCGGATGAGCAATCCGATGGCATGGATGGGGTTCCTGATCTCCTGCAGTTTGCTGTGGATATCCTCCATTACATTTTCCCTGCAAAATCAAGAAGATCCCCATCATCACAAACAGCAACCTCAGGTTCCAACTGAAGAGGGCTCCCTTATGCTCCCTTCCAGTGAGGATCAGTATCTCATCAGCCTGGACATTCCTAACTGGAATCCTTGGCTGGCTTGTGAGTTTTATTACAGCGCCTGCAGACACCAGTCTATTTATTCCACTCCCTCAGGCTACCAGGAAATACCAGCCAGATAGTTGGCATTCCACGAAAGAATCATTTCAGGTTAGCACAGGAACCACAGGTTTGATCAAGGCTCTGACCTCTTCCTACTGTCTCCAGGCACTTCTTTCCATGCCTAACAGGAATTTGTCCCTCACCTGCTCTCTAGGTTCTGGATGGAAGACCCTGCTAATGACACCAAACCACGGTCCCCATCCCCGGAAAAGTCTCCTGCAGCACAGGGCAAGGAGCCCACACATCTCAAACGTCCTTGGATGTCAAGCAAGGACGTTATGGACAATCCCAGCTCAGCCACCCTGAGAAGCTTCTGGAAAACACATCTCCTTACGTGTCATTAGCTATCAAGTCCTCCAGGATCTGCTCTGCAGCCTTTTCTGGAGGCTGAAGGCGGGAGCAAGCCATTTCCATGATGAATGCCATTTCCATGGAAATTGATTCTCCGATCAGGCGAAGGCACTGGACAAGACAGACAACATCACGAGACATCTCCAAATCTGCAATGAAAGAATCTAACTGGGTATTTTCCAAGAGATTTCCAAGGGAACGTGGGAAGACCATGCAAAAGCCAGTTAGTTCAGCTCCTATCACCAGTAACAGCAGACTGGTCCCAGTTCCCTGTGCCAAACCCTTCCCCAGTAATGATGAGGCTAAATTAAAGCTCAGGAGTTGACAAGGGAAAGATTTGGGCTTCACTACTGGGAAAATACAAAATGATGCAATAATAAAAAAAATTAAATTCCCTCCAAGGGATCTTTTCCAGCCACAGGTTGAAAGGAAATAATTAGTGCAAAAAAATATATCCTGGAGAAAGTGCCTCAGCTCAGCTCAGCAATCCTTTACGGATGATATTTTAAATTAAATCCCATTTTTTGAAACTGTGACTGTTTAAAACAGCCAGGGCAGGAACTGCTTGGGCTCCCAAATCTAGCCCAGGCCTCCAGCTTTCCTTCCCTCTGCTCCACAAAAAGCTCAACCAAACGGATGACGATCCCGCTTTATAAAAATATATAAAAATCACTCAAGCATGAAAGTGGAGCTTACGTAACATTTTCCATTGCCTTTTTCCTAGTGAAATGGCATTCCAGGGCCAGCAAAGCACAGGGGGCACTGTGGTGACAATATTAATGACATGTTTTCCATATTCTGGCATTTGCTTCCCGGAGACAAGGAACAGCACAGCCCCTTTCCACAACTGATATGAAAACATTTCATAAATCCTGGAATGGTTTGGGTTGGAAGGGACCTTAAAGCTCATCCAGTCCCACCCCCTGCCATGGGCAGGGACACCTTCCACTATCCCAGGTTGCTCCAAGCCCTGTCCAACCTGGCCTTGGACACTACCAGGGATGGGGCAGCCACAGCTTCTCTGGGCAACCTGTGCCAGGGCCTCCCCACCCTCGCAGGGAAGAATTTCTCCCAACCCAAACAATTCCATGATTCCATGGGCAGCCTTGACACTATTTTCTAATTGCTGGTGTGAGCATGATGGCAAGTTTCACAAAATAAGTATCCCTGCAAAGCCAAAATAAAACTATCCCCATGCAACTGTGGATCAGGAGCTCTTCAAGAGGTCTCTATGGAAGGTCCCACACCCCTGACAGGAGGGAAGAAACTCCATGTCTCCTCACCTTCAAAGATGGCAGCATCATCCTCAGTCAGGAGGTGCTCGTTGGAGAGGAGATAGAGGTGATCCACCAAGGAGCAGGGCACAAGGAAGGACATGGAGCCCTGAAAGGTGAGGAGAAATCCTTGAGCTTCCCAAATCCTCTGGAGAAACTTGTCCAGGGAATCTCACCACCACCCAGCCTCACCTTCTTCAGCAGGCACACCATGCTGGTGTAGGGGTTCAGGTGCAAGGCCAGGGGCCGAGAAAGAGCTTCCTGGTACTGCAGGCAGCAGGCATAGAACTTGGACCAGAATTCCACCTGCAGCTGCCAAAACTCCTCTGGGGAACACTCATATTCCGTCACACTGCCCTGGAACTAGCAGGGGCAAAACAATTAGGAATAGGGGAGTAAAATAAGGACAAACAGGATAAAACAAGGGAAATTCAGACCCAAAAGGACAAAGGGATCCCTCAGGTAGGTCCCCTAATAATTGTCATTTGGATTATTTGGAAGATAATCCCTCTATTTTGGATTCTCTTCCAAAATGATGAGCAACAGCACTGCATGGTGGTGGCCTGGGCAGCATGTGATAGGTGACCAAAGTGCACGCAGGGAGCAGAGACACAACACCCAGAAGGATTCCAAAAACCCAAGAGGGAAAGGAAATCCCAGGCAAGAAGGATGAAGGCTTGTACTTTTTAAAAAGTCGCATCACTCCATTTGGAGAAATAAAGGATAAACCAAGGCCTGGGATCACTTGGCACCTAAAACATCACGACACCATGTACAACACAATATTCTGGAAAGAAAATCCATCTCACCTCGTTTTCCACAGCTAAGGTGACCTCTTTCCTTAACTCATCCCACGTCAGATCCATGTGCCTCTCAGTTCCTTGAGAAAAGATCTGCAAAGCAGCACAGGAAACTTGGATTTTAAGGCAAAATAAAAGTCTCATCAAGGGTTCAAGCAGCACTGAGCGAGGTAAAGCAGGACAAGAGCATAAGCCAGCACTTTGTGGGATGGAAGTGTTAAAAGAAAGGTCTGGATGCTGAATTTGGGATACATGGATGCATGGCAGTGTGCAGCCACCACACCTCAAGGGATTTAAAAGCCATGTGATGTGGCACTCGGGGACATGGCTTAGCAGTGGCCTTGGCAGTGCTGGGGGGAATGGTTGTATTCCACCACCTCAGAGAGCTTTTCCAACCTTAATAATTCCATGATTCCATGACATATACTGACAAACAGCACCACGGGGCGCTGAGTCCCCATTCTCCTGGCTAAACCAGCAGGAATGAAAAACAAGCTCAGCAACTTGCTGTGCTATCCAAGGGGAAAAAATCCCAATCATCTGGATTCCAGGTTCCACCTCCAGCTGTGGGCACACAGCGGCTGCAGTGCGGCCCAGCAGCCACCAACTTGCTCCAGGGATTCCCCATGAAAACATGCCTGGCAAGAGCTCCAAGGAATCCTGCTGCCTCACATCTAAAGAGCCAGGAAAATTATGAACAGAGAGCATCTCAAATTCCCTCTCACCTACCTGCAAAGCCTTCTGGATAGCTGCATTAGTGAACCGGCCCGGCATGAAGAGATATTCCAGGTAGGTTTCCTGCAAAAAGATCATGACTTAAGGAAGCTCAAGGATGAGGAGAACATTTAAGCTGCTATTTCTGGTCTTTCTTCCCATTCTCAACGTCATCCCCTAGGTCCATGTTTCTGTCCACATCCTGCTCCATCCTGGGATCAAAAAAGGCCTCCTGCACATTCCAGACTTTGTTTATTCCCATTTTCTCTCCTGAGTGACTCCGTTATTTTTTGGTGCTGTTTTACAGCTGGCTCACCCTTGGGTCCTGATCCTGTCGGACTGTCACCTCCTCCTCAGGGAGCGGCTGCACAAACACCTGGTTCCACTGGCCTGCAACATTCCTGGAAGGAAACAAACCTGGAATCAGCTTGGCATCCACCTGAGCCAAACCTGGACCTTTCATCAGCAAAACCAACCCTCTGGGTCTGGAAACAGGAGGTTTGCACAGTGACAAGGGACAGATTTGGGCAGGAGAGGTTAACTGTGGCATTCCTAGCCATAAGCTGATAGAACAGGTTAGAATCCTTCACTTTAATCAACGCTCCCCTCATTCCACAAGCTCACAAGCAACTCTCAGACTGACCAGTAGCTTCTTCTCCCAAAATTTGCACACTCACAGCATTTTTCATCCACTGTTCAACTCCGCACCAACCCACCCCCTCAGCTTTATATTCAGGGATGATCCTTTCCTATCACCACCTCCCCAAAACATGTTTTTTCCTGGAAGGGACCACCTGGTTGTTTTGAAGGAGCTGTAGGGAACCACAATGCTGCTTCTGTCACACTCAAACTCTGCTTTCAGCAATCCTGCTGCCTGGATTTTTATATTTTCCATGTTCCGGCAGCTAGAGTATAAACCTCTAAGTTGACGAGCTCTGTCAGGGTTTTCCTGCAGTTATCCCAGTGATCCTTGCCCAAAACTCACTGCTCAAAGTTGATGTATTTCACAACAGTTTGGTTCTCCTCATTGTGCCACAGTGCCCAGATCTCAGCTGAGGTTAAGGCAAAGTCAACCAGAGTCTCCTAAGAAAGAGAGAAAGAGCCAATTTCCTTTCTTATCCCCAAATTCAAGTACAGCAGAGAAAGATGGGTACTTAACAACAGCAAAACATTCCCTTGTGGAGTTTAACAGGCTTTGGGAATTGTTCAGCCTGAAAAAGAGAAAGCTTTGGGGTGAACTAACTGCCCCTTCCAGTACCTGAAGGAAGCCTACAAGAAAGATGGAGAGGGACTTTGGACAAGGGCTTGGAGTGACGGGACAAGGGGGAATGGCTGTAAACTGAAAAAGAGGAGATTCAGATGGGATATTGGGAAGAAATTGTTCCCTGTGAGGGTGCTGAAGTTGCCTAGAGAAGCTGTGGCTGCCCCATCCCTGAAAGTGTCCAAGGCCAGGTTGGACAGGGCTTGGAGCAACGTGGTCTAGTGGAAGATGTCTCTGCCCACGGCAGGAGGTTGGAACAAGATGAGCTTTAAGGGGTCCCTTCCAACCCAACCATTCCATGACTCTATGATTTAAAACCCAAAGTCCAGGCCTTTCCCGCCTGAGGGGCCAGGCCCCAGCTCTCACCTGAGAGGAGAACAGGGAGGAGATGTGGTCAAGGCTGTAGCGATTGCTCTCAGTGCTCACCAGCTGGAAGACACAAAACTACAAACACACCTCATAAATCATTTCCTGAAGGACTAAACCAACACATCTCAGGGAATCTCATAATTCCAGTCCCTCTCCCTGCCTGGTGTTAGGGGTAACAACCCAGAAGACAAGAGGGCTGAGCTGAACACACCACTGGACCCTCTGCACCAACATCCTGGCTTCACTCTTCTCCCCTTCTTCCTCATCCCTGCCTGGACCTGAAGGACTGCCAGCTCTTTCCAAACACTAAACCTGAAAAACTGTAAGACCACCACACCTGGCACTGCCGATGACCACAAGATGTGAGAAAAGAAGGAGACCAAGGTGGGAAAGCCCCGATTCCTCAGCTGCAGGCCCAGTTCTGCGTGTTCTTCCCAGAGCAGAGCACTCATGGGACAGCAGAACTCATGTTACACACTCCTGTTCTGTGTGAGAATTCCCTGGAGAATGGGATAAGCTGTCCAACAGATGAGCCTGGTTTGTGCTGTCATTCCCCTCCTGCTAAATTTATCGTTCTCCACAAAAAGTTCTCCCCAAGTTGCAGAAGCATCCACACGCTCCCAGGAGCCCAGTGTAAACACACCATCAGCATTTCCATGCTCTTAGCTCCTTTTGGAGCTTTCGTTTTCCCACGGCACATCCACGTTTTCGGAGCAGGAGGAAAACAAGTGAACTAGCCCTCACGGATCAGCTTAGTCACACAGGGAATTCCACTCCCAGGGCTCGGGCACACATATCCCGCAGTATTGTGAGGGGAAAAATGCTTATTTAGAAAGCATTGATCCCTCTGGAGGGTCACACGTGAAACTTTTCCTTATTTTTGCCTTCCAAACCCAAATCCTAGGGGAATGACTTCTCCTCCTGCAGCCTGAAGCACCCGTGACTCCATACCTGCCCTCGCTTGGGAGCATGCATGTAGACTCCCAGGTAAAGGCCCAGGGACTGGGAGAAGGCCAGGCGCAGGCGGTGCCCGGTGCCAGCCGCCAGCCGCAGGTCCCTGCTGACCGGCATGAATTCCAGCAGATCCGCCACCATCAGGCACATCTGATCCTGCAAACGACAGAAGTATCAGGAGAGCGGCTTAGGAAAGACTCAGGATTGAGAAACTGCTCGTCTCCCTCCTCTCCTTCCCCTTCCAGACAACATCTGCTCAGAGTTTTCCACAAAGGATGTAAATTAAGGCTCCATACATTTACCTGAATCCTTGGCTTCTCCCAGCTCACCTGGGCCCCCTTCCCACCAATCCCATGGGCTGCTGGAGCCCAGGCACGTAGGATAAAGCTTCCCCTCCCTCCCACGGCACATTCCAGTGCCACTGAGCCGTGAAAGCACCGTGCTGCTCCATTAGCTCCGGCACTCAATATCTGGAGCAAGAGGCTTTTATTAACTTCTTGTTGACAAAGACACTTTCATTACTGCTGAAAGCAATAGAAAATCCATTTGGGATGGCTCCTTGAGCCTCAAAGCGCTCCTGCCTGCCTTCCCAAACGCTCCAGTAGGTCTGCAAATAACCCTTATCCCAGGAATGAGGATGGGCAGGAAACCCCTTGCTTCCCAGATGCTGCTCCAAACGCTACAACTGTTCCCATATATTGTCCCAAATCCCAGTGTGAAGAAGCCACAGCTACAATTTAATGGGAGATAGATCCATGTCAAGCGCTCACCCGTGATTCCTTGGGCTTCATTTTGCTCCCCCAAACCCAGGTTCTGCTCACCTTGTAGGACCACATCCGGAGCTTATGGTCCTGGCAGAGGGCGAAGAGGAAGGCGTCGTGATCCAGGCAATGCACAGAGAGGCTGACAGGCACATCCGAGGGGCCGCCATCGCCTCTGGAAAACCAGAGCTTACATCAACACCTTCAAAGAAAATTCCCCATCCCTGGAAGTGTCCAAACCCAGCCTGGACAGGGCTTGGAGCAACCTGGTCTAGTGGAAGGTGTCCCTGCCTTAGGCACGGGGTGGGACTGGATGAGCTTTAAGGCCCCTTTCAACTCACACCATTCCAGGATTTCATGATTCTAAAATCAAGGTGGGTGCACAGATCCAAGGCACTGGGGTTCCACCATTGTGTTTAAATCCAAATAAACCAGTGGGGTGAGACCAGGAGAAGGTAATGTTTCAGCATCCACAGAGCAGAGGATCCCACCACACCAGTGACACCCAGTTCTTCACTTGCTTTGGTGGAGATGAAGCACATTCCCACTTCCCCACCCCCAGCCTCGTACTTGCAGAACGTAGGCGAAAGATCCAGATGGAAAAAAGGATCCGAGCAGCCCCAAACATGGACCCAAGCAGCCCCCAACATGGATCCAAGCCAGCATGGATCCTGCCAGCCCCTGACAAGGATCCAAGAAGCCACAAGCAAGGATCCTGACAGCCCCTGGGCAATACCCCCCGATGGTCAAAGTCACTCAGGGCATCAAGGGACTCACTCCCACTTCCAAGGAAAAGACCCTAGGATTTGGCTGTGCGCTCTAAGCCACCCTAACAATGCCAATCCACCACGGAGCATCCATGGGACCCCCACGTAACCGCTGCTTGTCAGGAACACGCCTGGCCCCTCAGCACCGGGGCAGAGTAATCCCTAACCCATGCTGGCTGCGAGCCACATCCTGGGCAAATCCTTGGAAGCCAATTACTAGAGAACATATTCATAGATACACGGAATCAGCAGGACCCTGCTAATCCAGCATTCCGCTCCCAACTTCCATATTCTGATAGCTCCTGTGACCCCATTAACTTTTTTGGGTGGAGTATTTATAGGTGCCTGTGTGACTTGAGCTAAAAATTCCAGGTGAGGGGATCCAAAAGCCAAAATTAGCTCTGCTTATCCGTCTCCAGGCATTCACCTGATGGCAGTTGGCATCCAGCCTGTGAGGAAGCGCTGCACCACCGAGCTCTGCTTCAATTCCACGACAGAAACACTTCCTTCAAAAACAAAAGGAAAACCAAAAAAATGAAGATTAAATGAAATTGCAAGAGGGGAGAGGGGTTGTAGTGCCCGATCCTTACCCGGAGCATCAGGAGGAGGCAGCTTAAGGACAAAGATCCCTCCCGAGGCAGAGGGAAGGGCAAAGAGAGCCTCCCCCTCACTGCTCAGCCAGGCTGCGGAGGCCACGGAGTTGGGAGCCAGCCCCGGCACACTGGGAATCACGTAGTAATTGGAGGGATCCCTGATGTGGATTTTGCTGATATCCGTAAACACGGACTGCACTTGGCTCTCCGTTATCAGCTCCTGGGGAAAAACAGGAGAAAACAGCCTCAAGTTGTGCCAGGGAAGGTTTAGGTCGGGTAACAGGGAAAATTCCTTCATGGAAGGGGTTATCAAGCATTGGAACAGGCTCCAGTGGTGGAGTTCCCATCCCGTGTGGATGTGGCACTTGGGGACATGGGTGGCTTTGGCAATGCTGAGGAATTGGCTGGACTCCATGATCCTAGAGGATTCCATAAAACAGCAAATCCTGAGCGCACATATCTAAGGCACAGAAAAAAACCCACCAGACACTGATGAAACAGCAAAGGTCTCCCCGATAAGAAAGATTTTTCCAGTAAAAAATCTCTGGGACAGCTCAGAGAAAACCGCTGGTGACAAAACCCAGGAAGAGCAGTTCTGCCACAGCACAGGGTCATCCATTGGGAAAGCTCTCCAGAGCTCTAAAAGCAGGAGAGAAGCTCTCCAAGAGAGTAGAGAATCCTGGCAAAAAGCAGGCATAAAAGGAAAAGTGAGAGCAAATGGGGAGAATCATGGAATTCTGGGATGGTTTCAGTCAGAAGGGACCTTCAAAACCATCCAGTTCCAACCCACATCCGTGGAAAGATGGTAAATGGGATATAAACTCTGTCTAGGATCCATCTTCCACATGAAATATAGATTCCAACCCAGACAAAACCTGCCTGCAGCCTTCTCAGCTGGGGAAAAACAAGACAATCCAACCAGGAAGGGCTCTGGAAAAGCTGAGGCTCATTCCCAGCAGCAGCTCAACTCCAGTGTCACCAGTCCACATGACACAGGCAGGAGATCCAGCCAGTTCCTGAGCAAAACAGCGCTAAATTCCCCAAACCTCCTCTTTTCCCGATGTATCTTGGGTCACCTGCCCCTTCCCAAGCCCTCCCTGCGGTGACGGGGTAGCCTGCCCCGGCCCCCGGCGGCGTTGCCGGCACTCACGCTGCGGTAGAGACGGGCGGGGTGCGGGAGCAGCAGCCGGTGCACCGTCTGCGCCGTGAGCAGCAGCACCACCAGGTGACTCTGCACCTCGCACAGGTGGATCCCGCCCGGCAGGAACGGGCAGCCCTGGATCCGCAGCCGCACCGCGTTGTTCAGCAGGTTCACGTCCAGGGACTCCTCCACCAGCTCCACCGTGTCCCCCGACGTGCTCCTGCGGGAACAGAGGAGCAGACATGAAGATAAGGAGGGTCTGAGAGGGGAGAGAAGAGCAGAGATGACGATGAGCAGGATCTGAGGGACAGGAGGGTCTCAGACGGGTGAGAAGGGGAGAGGTGTGGCTGAGAAGGGTCTAAGCGCGGCAAGACGGACGGGGGCGTGCACTCACCATCGCACCCAGCGATTCCTGGTGGCGGCCCCGAGCTGCGCGCTCTCTTGGTAGCAGAAGCCGCCGGCGCTGTCGCTGTAGCGCCCGGCGGGGAGCGGTGCGATGCCAGGGGGCACGAAGAGCAGCTCCTGCGGGGGTCGCGGCGGGGCCCGCCCGGCCGCGCTCAGCTCGGGGCAGCTCCGCGNGGAGAGGGGTCTGGGATGGAGGTATTGGAAGGGGACTATGGGGAGGAGAGAATGGGGATAAGGTCTGGGGAGGGGATACAGGGAGAGGGGAAGAGGAGCGGCTACAGGGAGAGTGGATGTGGGGAGAAGGGAAGGGGGATTTGAGGAGGGGGGTTGAGGAGGGTCTGTGAGATTTGGGGCAGGACACTGGGGGGACAGGACAGGGGGTCTGGCTTAATGGGGACACGTGCCCTCAGCAGCACCCACCCTGCCAGCTCCCTACACCTACCTGTGCCCACACCTCATCCCGATGAAGAAGCCGCAGCCACCTTCCTGGACATGTCCGGCACAATGGACCCAGCCACTGGCAGAGCACATATTCCCGTACTGGTGAGGACAGTGGGGACCCCACCATCCCACGGATGCCACACATCCCCCCATCATGCCTCACAGTGCCAGTGCCGGGCCTGGCCAAGCTCCCGCTCTGCTTGGAACAATCCGGCCTTTGAGCGGGATCCAGTGCCAGTGGCACGAGGCGCCTGCCTGCAGAATGGGCCCATTCTGGTGGCAGGTGCCGTGAGGGGCCGGGGGCTCCAGCTGGCCCCCAGCTTTATTGGAGGGGGGTGGGTCGAAGCCCCCGGTGTTGGTGTGGGGAGCTGGCACACAGCAAGATTTGGGGGCTCAAGTGTCATGGCAGTGCCAGGGCCGTGAACCAGTGATGGAAGGAGCTGAGGTGGGATGGCGGGGTATTGGGACCAGCCCCCGCCCGCGGGCACCCATCCTGCCTTGGCACCGAGGGGTGCCCCGCATCCACCGTGGCTGGTGGCACTGGTTGTCTATGTCCTCTCGGGCAGGAATGGGGGTGTCCATGGCTGGGGCTGGGACCCCTTCGGGTGCCCGTGTCCCCTGGGAAGGGACCCAATGGTGACCCGGTGGGTACGGGCTCCCCTCCGCCATGCTTGGTGCACCCCGGGACAGGATCAGGACCGTCCCGGGACCGTCTCGGGAGTGTACCTGGACAGTACCGGGACCATGCCAGAAGCACACCTAGTTCTGTACCGGAATAGCACCGGGACCATGTCAGGACCGTACCAGGACAGTACCTGAACCATACCTGGACTGTGCTGGGACCGTGTCAGGACCGTACCAGGACTATACCGGGACCACACCTGGACCGGACCGGGACAGTACCGGACCGTGCCCCGCGGTCACGCCCGGGCTCGCTCCGGTCCTGTCCTGCTCCCATTCCCGGGAGTCCCCGTTCCCGGGGACGGGCGGGGCGGCCGCTGTCCCCGCCCCGGGGCGCTCCCGCCGCTTCCTGCGGGCACGGCCATCCCGGTGAAGGCGAGGGTCCCGGTGGAGTGGGAGTTGTTTCATCCCGGTGGAGTGGGATCCCTGGGTCCCGATGGGGCGGGAGCCGTTGCATTCCCGCGCGGCGGGATCCGTGGGTCCCGGTGGAGCGGGATCCGTGGGTCTTGGTGGGGCAGGAGCCGTCGCATCCCGGTGGAGCAGGATCCACGGGCCCTGGTTAGGCAGGATTCGTGGGTCCAGGGATGCCCGGAGTGGGGCAGGAGCTGGGAGTCCCCACGAGGTGGGAACTGTGGATCCTGGGGTCCCCGAGGGGCAGGAGGCAGCAGGACCTGGGGGTGCTGGGAGACCCCCGGGACAGGCACCCAGAGAAACTGGGGGTGGTCCTCAGGCCGAGCCGTGGGTACAGGACAGGCTGTGGCATGTGGGGTGACCCTGGACAGGGGTCCCAGCGGGAGGTGGGGGTGTCCTGCGCCCCTCCTTCGGGATTAGGCGGCGCGACGCCATGGGCGCCGGGCACTAAGAGGCTTTGTCAGCCCCGCGGGTCGGTGCCGCCTTGTCCCGGGAATGCCGTGACACGGGGACCCCCGTGGTGCCGAGCCCCCCGAGTCCCTGCGGGCGGGAGCGCCGGCGCCCAGCCCGTGCCCGCCGGGCAGCGACGGTGCCAGCCGGGGCCGGGAGCGACGGTCGCGGCAGCTGCGCTGGAGCCGGCGGCGACCTCCCCGCTCCCAAGGCCGCTGGGATTCTGGAAAATGCCTGGAAATGGTGAACCGCCTGCCCTTATGTGGCTCCGGCGGGCTGGCGCGCCGTGGCCCCTCTCCCGGCGTGCCGTGCCGTGCCGGGATCCTGGGAAAACGCCGTGGGCTGTGCCTCGCGCCCCAGCTCCCGCGCTGGAATGTGCAGCGGGGCCAGCGATCCCACGGTGGGGAGAAAATCCCACCTCCCTCCCGCCGGCACCGGCGGCTCGGCACAACAAACCCGGCCCCTGCCTCAGTTTCCCCCACCGGGGAGTTTTGGGGACCCACCAGAGCCCCCTGTTCGGCACTCCAGGGGGATCGCCCGTTCTCTATGACGGGGTTGGGGAGGGTCGGGGCGGTGAAGGTCAGAGGTAATCCCACCCGGAGCAGGCGGGAGCCAGAGGGCTCTGGGCGGCCGCGTGCCCACCGAGGTGACACTGGGGGGGTAAGAGGATCAACCCCCCCCCCGATCACCGGGGCGGGATGACGGTGGCCGAGGGGCCGAGGCGAGTGGCCGCGGTCCCGGTGACGTGGGACCAGCGCCGTAATCCCGGTGCTCTGAGCGGATTAGGACGGCCGGGGGTGGCCTTCGGGGGCGAGCTGCAGTAGCCACAAATCCCCGGCCGGGTGTTAGGTGGGGGAGCCCCTGTCTGGTCCCCCAGTGCCACCTGGGGGTCTCCTCTTGTCCCCCCAGCAGGGTGGGATCTGGGTCGGACACTGGCGGCAAGGATGCTCGGAGTCTGCTGTCTCCGGTATCACCGCCTGGGTGCCCCCCCGGGGGCTGAGGTGACCCTGTAGGGGTGAGGAATTTGGGGGTTGGGGGAGCTGCTCCCCAAATCACCCAGATCCGGGGTGCCCAGGAGGTGCCCCATGGCAGGGTCAGATGTGCCAGCACCCGGAGTCCTGGGCTGTGGCACTACTGGGGACATGGGGCTGGACCCCACTTAGGAGGCTTTTTGGGGGGCTCCTGGCATGCTCGGGGAAGCCCCGGGGAGGGCGGCGGCTGGATGGCGGCCACGCGGCACGGTGGGTGTGGGGAAGCGCCGGCGGGAACCGGCCTGACCGGTTGGGTGCCGGCACCGGGGGTGCCGGGGGGCTCAGGCGGCCACGCCGCCGGCGCAGCACGTGGCCCAGCTCAAGGTCACTGTCCCCAGGGCCACCCGCCGCGGTGACCGGGCTTAGTGGCCTCGACACTCCCACATGTTTTGCCACTGGCCGCTGTTTTCTGGGTGTCCCAACCGTGTTTGTGGCACTGAGCGGTTTCGGTGGCACTGGAGGATCCCGGTGGCACCGGTGGTCCGGAAGGGCGAGCCGGCGCTGAGCTCACCTGGAAGGTGTCCCGCGGGCGCGGCGGTGACGCACGGCCCCGGTGGGTGGGGGCGGAGGCGCTCGTCCCACCTGGTCCCGGCACGGTCCCCGGCTCTGGGATGAGGAGGCGGGGCTGGACTCCCAAATCTCGGCATTGGTGGGCTGTGCTGAGACCCCGTTATGCTGTATCCAGGGATTTTTGGCGTTGGGGGATGCTGGCAACCCTTGGCACAGAGGGTTTGGCCATCAGGGTTCTTCATCAGGGTGACCCCCCTTGGTGCCACATGCCACCCATATTTGGGGGCGTCTCTGCATCCCCTAACCTGCCATTCTCCTGCCAGAGCCGCCCTGTGCCCCACCGGTGCCAGGGGATGCCGGGATGCCAGTGCCCGTGTGCCCACAGTGCCCTGCCCTGAGCCCGGAGCCCGGCTGTGCCATGGAGGATCCGCCCAGCACTGGGACCGAGGTGTGGGCTGACGGGCTCCAAAATGCCAACAACAACGCGTCCCCGGGGGGGTGGCCAGGTGCCCGTGGTGGGCACCCCCTGGCAGCTTTTGGGGGTCCCGGGGCCAAGCCCAGCTACCTGGACCGTGTGGTGCAGGAGATCGTGGAGTCAGAGCGCACCTATGCCCGTGATCTGCGCAGCATCGTGGAGGTGGGTGCCAGGGGCACACAGGGGGACACCCCTTGGGCACCGTTTGGGGTCTGGGGGTGCAATGGTGCCACTGTGGGTGCTCGGCAGGGTTACCTGGGCAAGATCATCGACGCAGAGGAGCCAGTGCTGCGGCCGGAGCAGGTCAGCGCGCTCTTTGGGAACATCGAGGACATCTACGAGCTCAGCAGGTGGGGGAGCAGGTGCCACTGGGAGGTGACAGGAGTGCAACCCTGTTCTGCAGGTGTGTGGGGGGCTGTGGTCACCCTGTCCCCTCTGTGCCCCCCAGCACCCTCCTGCAAAACCTGGAGAGCTGTGCCAGTGACCCCGTGGCTGTGGCCGTGTGCTTCGTCACCCGGGTAAGGGCACAGGGAGCACTGTGGGGACACCAGGGACAACGTGTGGTCATACCAGGATCTCACCGTGTTCCCCTTACCTGCAGAGCCAGGAATTTGCCATCTACACCCAGTACTGCAACAACTACCCCAGGTGGGTGGGGGGCACAGCTGGGTGAGCAGGGAGGTGGGCAGGGGGCACATGGGTGGGCAGGGGTCTGAGCCCCCTCCCTGCCCGCAGCTCGGTGGCGGCACTAACCGAGTGCATGAGGAGCAAGGTCCAGGCACGGTTCCTGCGAGAATGCCAGGAGCGGCTGCGCCACGCACTACCCCTTGGGGCCTACCTGCTCAAGCCTGTCCAGAGGATCCTCAAGTACCACCTGCTGCTCCAGGTGAGCACCTGGCACAGCACGGTGTGGGCACCTGCTGTGGCGTGGGCACCTGGCACAGCCTGGGGTAACACAGGGAGAGGCCATGGGCATCTGGCACAGCCTGGGTGCCTGGTGGCACAGGGACATGGCTTGGCTGCCTGGAGCAGTCCAGGCACCTGGCACAGCACATTCCCATGCCCTGATATCACGTGCTGTGCCCAGGAGATCGCAAGGCACTTCGAGCACAAGGCAGGGGATGACTACGAGCTGGTGCTGGAGGCCATTGACACCATGACCTGCGTGGCCTGGTACATCAATGACATGAAGCGCAAGCACGAGCATGCCATCCGCCAGCAGGTGGGCACTGGGGGGACACCACAGGGGCGGTGGGGGGCACCAGGTGGCACGAGATGGGCCCCATGGCAGGGGTGCTGACGCACCTGTCCCCATGTCTGTGCAGGAAATCCAGTCGCTGCTGCTGGGTTGGAAGGGGCCGGACCTGACAACTTATGGGGAGCTGGTGCTGGAGGGCACATTTCGGGCACAGCGGGTGCGCCATGACCGTGCCCTCTTCCTCTTCGACAAGGCTCTGCTCATCACCAAGCGCCGCGGCGACCACTACATCTACAAGAGCCACATCCCGGTGCGGGATAATGATGGGAGACTGGGAGGGTGACAGGGGTGGGGAGCCCACTGAGTGCCAGGGACTCCAGTGGATACCAGGGATGGAGGAGTAGGGTGGCTGCCAGGGACCCTGGTGGGTGTTGGGCTGGGAAATTCCAGGGATGCTGATGCCTCTTCCGGCAGTGCTCCTCACTGATGCTGATCGAGAGCACGCGGGACTCGCTGTGCTTCAGCCTGGCGCACTACAAGCATGGCAAACAGCAGCACAGCCTGCAGGTAGGGGGGCATGGGGCAAGGGGTACCCTGGGGACCCCCCAGGCACC
>VXAD01004425.1:8683-27665 GCA_013399195.1 Dicrurus megarhynchus | reverse complement strand
CGTGCGGGAGCTCCGTGCCCGTTTCGGGGCCCCGCGGCCGCCGCCGGTGAGCCGCAGCCGCTCGGCGCCCGAGGGTCCCAGCCGCGGTGGGCGCCCGGCCGGGAAGGAGCGGGGCGGCGGCCGGAGCCGCAGCGCCGAGGCCAACGGGGGCTCTGACAGCCCGAGCCCGGCGCCAGCGCGGTTCAGCAGTGACGGGGCGCTGTGGGTGGCGGCCGAAGCCCCCCTAGGCCCCGGGCAGCGGGTGCTGGTGCTGGAGCGGCTGCCGGAGCCCCCGGCCTACGTGCAGATCCGCTCGCCCACCACGCGGGAGAAGATCTGCCTGAAGGCGGTGGTGGAGCGTTGCAAAGCCTACCAGGCGTCCGAGGAGTACCGGCGGCGCTGCCCCGAGCCCCCCGGCACCCCCGAGCCGCCGCGCCACGGCCTCGTCAGGGACCTGCGGCAGAAGTTTCAGACCCTCGACGCTGCCAGCTAGGGGCAGGGACGGGCAGAAGAGGTGCCCTGTGGACCCTCACGGGAAGGAGCACCCACGGACGCTCAGGAAGAGGAGCATCCTGGTGACCCCCAACCTTCCTGGGAGAACGGTGACCCTGGGAGAAGGGGCACCACATGGACATCCAACTTACCTGGAAAAAGGGGCACCCCGTGGCCCCCAGCCCTCCTGGAAGAAGGAGCACCCCATGGACACCCAGCTTGTCCAGGAGAAGAGGCACCCCATGGACTCCCCGAACCCATCTGTCAGAAAGAGCACCCCTGGGGACTCCCAACCTGCTCTGGAGAAGGGACAGCCCCTGTTGTCTCCACCCCCAGGACATGGGGCACCCCAAGAACCTCCCACTACAAGCCCCAGTGGCCCCCCGTGCCCCGCAGGCACCCAGCACTGCACCCCACTAGCTTTCACATCTTTATTAGAAAAAAACCCCCAAACTGAACCCAAAGTTCCTCTCTGGTCGCCTGCCCCCCCCAGGGTGTCTCAGCCCGTCTCCGGGGTGCAGGGGGCCCCCCCACCCCGGCTGGGGGAGGGCACGGGGTAGGGGGTGCCAGAGAGGGGCCCCCATGGGCTGACACTCTTTGGTTGGTGCCCGCGGGGGCCGGGGGTCCCCCCTCTGCACCCACGCGCTGCGGGGGGGGTTATGGCTTTGGGGGGCACCCAGGCGCCCTCTGTGCAGGTGCTGGGGGGGTCCATGCACACCTGTGGGGCGCACGCCTGTGCCGTGCGTGCAGAGGGGGCCGGGGGTGCACCTGCATGCGGGAACACACGTGTGCAGACGTGTGCGTGCAGGGACACGTGGGCACGGGGGGCACACGCCTGGGGGGCACCTACGGCCGCCTCCGCACAGGGGTGTGCCTGAAGCATGTAAATGTATGTATATATATAAATACAAATATATATATATATATATACACCTGTGCACACTGACACGTGTGCTTCTGGCTGGGGGGCTCCTGCCCACGCGTGACCCCCGCGTGCCCCCCTAGACCCAGTGGCACCTGTACAGGTGCCACATACGCGTGTCCTCATGCACGCGTGGCCCTGCTGGCGTGACGTGGGGTGTCATTCCCCCCCCCACCCCCACCATCCAGGGGGGTTATTTCTTTTTTGGGAAGAAGCTGAAGCGTTTCTCCTTGTCCTTGCGGGGCAGGGGGGCTTCAGGGGGGGCCGGCGGTATGGGCAGGGGGAGGGGAAGGCTCTGCCCCTTCCCACGGCTGCCCCGACACTCCATGATGGCTGCCCTCAGCCCCTGCAGCCAAGCCTGCAGCTCCTCCTGTGGGCATGGGGAAATGGTCGGGGGGGGCTCCCCTGGCCCCTCAGCAGCATCCCAGCCACCCCCAGGGCCCCCTGGGTGATGCCAGTCGCTCCAGGTCTTCCCCAGGCACCCATGTCCCCTTGGGCACTGCCAGCCCCTCACCATGTCCTCATGGCCCCCCTGGCTATCCCCTGCCCCTCTGAGCATTGCTGGCCACTGCTGACCACGTCCCCTGGCTATCCCTGTGTACCCCTGGTCACTGCTGGCCACCACCATGTTCCCCGGACATCTACAGCCACCCTATGGACCCCTGGACACCACTGGTGTACCCCTGGGAACAACCAGCCACGCTTTGTCCCTGTGGACCTCTCTGACCACCCCTGTGTCCCATGGGCACCACTGGCCACCCCATGTCCCCTTGGGCACTGTTGACCACCACCACCGCATCCCCCAGCCACCCTGTGCCCCCTGGGCTCCACCAGCCACCCCATATCCCCCCAGGCCANNCCACCCCATATCCCCCCAGGCCTCCCCTCACCTCATCCTTGCCATGGAACAGCCACTCGCTGCCATTGCTGAGCCTAGGGACAGAGCACAGACACCAGTGCCACGCCTGCCCACCGTGCCACTCCACGCAGCGCCATGCCCTCACCTGAGCTTGAAGACGTGTTTCTTCTTCTTGTAGCCCGTGGGCACCTCACAGCGGGCATCCCAGAGCCCCAGGGGCTCCTCGCCCTGGCACGGCAGCCCCAGCGCGCGGCTCTTGGCGTCCTTGAAGAACGCGAGCTGGCCACCCCGCAGGACACAGTACCGCGTGCTCCACGACCTGCACCAGCACTGTGTCACCCCGGGGACACCGCCCCGCCGGGGACACCGTGCTTGCCGCTGCCGCCGTGCCTACCGGTTGGATGCGCGCTTGGTGGCTGCCTCTAGGTCGTGCTTGCGGCCGAGGTAGCCCTCCAGCTGGATACTGCTGACACGGGCAGGCAGCGTGGCCGGCTCCTCTGGCTCCTCCCGCAGTGGCTGTGGGGTTGGTGACACCGGCTCCTTGTCACCTGTCCTTGGCACCAGCTGTCGCGAGGCAACGGCGTGGTTACGCCGCGGTGTCACCCACCCACTGCCACTGATGGACCTGCGGCGAGTTGTCCCCTCCCGTGGTGGCACTGGGCACACGGGGTGCTGTCACCAGTGGGTCATGGACCTCAGTCTGGTGGCGGGTTACCCCCAGGTCTCTGTACCAGTGACCTTACCAGCTCCAGTATGTGGGAACTGGTGGTTACTGGGAGGACCCCAGTGAGTGGCTGGGTGCCAATGACCCCACCAGTTCCAATATGTGGGAGCTGGTGACTGCTGGGAGGACTGCTCAGCATACTCATGCCAGATGTGATCTCACAGTGAGTGTCTGGGATCCTGTAGTGAGCCCAGCCCTGGGACCCTCCATGCAGTGCCAGTGACCCTGACAGATCCAGTGTGTGGGAACTGATAGTTATTGGGAAGACCCCAGTGAGCATCTGGGACATAGTCCAGCCCTGGGACTCAGTGCAGTGTCAACGTGTGTGTGTGTCAACATGTCCAGCTCCAGTGTGCAGGAATTGGTGGCTATTGGGAGGACCCCAGTGAGCGTCTGGGACATGGTCTAGCCCTCAGACCCCCAGATCTTGGTGCCAGTGACCCCACCAGCTCCAGTATGTGAGAACGGGTAGGTACTGGGAAGAGCCCAGCAATCAGCTGGAACTCTCAGCACAGTGCCAGTGAAGCCACCAGCTCCACTACTCAAAAACTGGTGGCTAGTGGGAGGACCCCAGTGAGTGACTGGGACAGCGGCCAGCCCTGGTACCCCCCCGTCTCGGTGCCAGTGTCTCCTCAGATTTGGGGTGATGAGGTTGAACCAAGCTAGATGAGCAGTCCTGGGAGCCACTTCAGTGTTGTCGCCAGCCCAGGGGACTTGGGGAGGGCCGGTTGAGGAATGTGGTGCCCATCCAGCTACATGCCACAGGAGGGGCTTGGCCAGGGCCCCTGTCCCCAAGGAGCCAGGAGATGCCCATGTCCCCGAGCAGGCAGAAGTGATCTTCTCCCCAGGTGTGTAGTCAGGGGTCTTGTCCCCAGGCAGGCGAATGTGATCTTGTTCCCAGGGAGGCAGGAGATGTCCCAGGTAGAGGGGACTCCTGTCCCCAAGGAGGGGAAAGTGTCTGTGTTCCTGAGCAGGCACAGAGCACCCTGTCCCCAAGGAGCCAGAAGATTCCCATACCCTCAAGAAAGCAGAGCAGGACCCTGTCCCCAAGGAGATGCCCATGTCCCTGAGCTGGCAGAAATGCTCTTGTCCCCAGGTAGGTTCTCAAGGATCCTGTCCCCAGGCAGGGGAGAGTGATCTGGTCCCCAAGGATCCAGAGGATGCCCGTGTTCCCGAGCAGGCTGGCAGTAAGCAGAGAGCACTCCTGTCCCCGAGCAGTTGAAAGTGGCCATGTCCCCAAGTAGGCAGAGAGGATCCTGTTCCTGAGTAGTCAGAAGATGCCCATGTCCCTGTGCTGGCAGGGATCTTGTCCCCAAGGAGCCAGGAGATGCCCATGTCCCCAAGCAGGCAGAAGAGGCAGAAGTGGCAGAAGGGGTTCCTGTCCCCAAGGAGCCAGAGGATGCCCATGTCTCTGAGCAGGCTGGCAGTAAGCAGAGAGGGCTGCTGTCCCCAAGCTGATGAAAGTGGCCATGTCCCCAAGCAGGCAGAGGGGCACACTGTCCCTGAGTAGCCAGAAGACCCCCACGTCCCTGATCAGGCACAAATGACTTTGTTCCCATGTAGGCAACTCAAGGATCCTGTCCCCAGGCAGGGGAGAGTGATCTGGTCCCTGAGGAGCCAGGAGATGCCCATGTCCCCAGGCAGAAGAGGGAGAAGGGGTTCCTGTCCCCAAGCAGGCAGAGCCACAGAGAGCGATCGTGTCCCTTCCCAGGCAGAGCAGGTGGGAGGAGCAGAGAGCTGGCAGTGAGCACAAGGGCTGGCACACGGTGGCAATGCCCTGTGGGCGATGATGCCTTGCAGGGTGACAATGCTGCAGGGTGTAACGATGCCCCACAGGGTGCTGGTGCCTTGTAGAGTGACAATGTCCCACAGGGTGATGATGCCCCACAGGGTGACAGTGCCCCATGGGGTGACAATGCCCGATACGGTGACTGTGTCTCTTGGGGTGACGATGCTCCACAGGGTGATAAGGACCCACAGGGTGAAAATTCCCTGCAGGGTGCCGATGATGTCCCACAGGGTGACAATGCCCTGCAGGGTGACGATGCCCCACAGGGTGCTGATGTCCCGAACAGCAATGATGTCCCTTGGGGTGACACGGTGGCCCCAGGGCAGATGCTCCAACTCTGGCCGCTGCACCGATCCCAGACACACGCATACACCATGGGTGCCACCCCCCATGTCACCCCAGGAGTTGGGGCAAAGGGGACCTGCAGCACCCCTCTGCCCGCCCAGCCTTTTTGGGGTAATTCAGCATTTATTCAACACAAGGCAAGGACAAGGTGAGGGTTGGGCATGCAGGGATCTGTCAACACAATGAGGTCACGGTCACGGGGGCATGCAGGGACATGCAGGGACACCTTTTTGGCCGTTGGGGAAGGTAAAAGCTAAACTCAAGAACTGACCGGCTCTGGTCCATCCGTGGTGGGCAGCGACGTGTCCTGTGTGCTCACATCCTTCCTCTTCTCCTCCTCTTCCTCCTCCTCCTCAGACCTGCACAGGGAGACAGTCAGTCAGCATCCCTATCCCAGACGTGATCCCACAGGGCTAGGGCTGGCTGTTGCTCTCCTGTACTCCTGAGGGATGAAAGCCCTGTCAGAGCAAGGCTTGACCTTCATCTCTCCTCTTTATCAGCATCAATTTATTGCTTGGAAAAGGCAAATTGCTAAAAAGCCCCTTAATGCTAAAAAACATCCTTAATGGTTTGAGAAGAGGGATGTGGAAACTCTGTCCCTGATCACATGGAATGGTGGTGGCATCCCTTACCCGGCCTCCAGCTCCCCATCCAGATCCAGGCAGTAGTCAGGAGCCTCGGAGCGCGTCGTCCCATCCCGCACCAGCCCCTCACGCAGGGACCGCCCGCCCAGGAGCTCCAGCTGCGAGGGAAGGGGTGAAGGTGTTAAGGGATGGGGGGAAGACTGAGGCAGGGCAGGCAGAGGCCTCATCCCAAGCCTTCCTCACCGTTGTCAGCTTCCTGAGGGCGGCAATGCGCTCCTCCCAGGTGGCCGAGGACTTCTCAAAAGCCTCATGCCGCTTCAGCAGCTTCTCCACTGCATCCACTGTCTGCCCGTAGTCGCTGCTGGCCAGGTAGGGCTCCTGAGCCATGAGCCATGACTCGGCCACCGAGGCATCGCGGGAGAACTGGCACACCTCCAGCACTGTGGGAGGGACGGGCAGCGCTCAGCCCCTGGACCACCCGTCCCGCCACCCCTGGCACCACCACACTCCTCCCCAGCACCCCCAGCAGACTCACGCAGCCGCAGCCGCTCCCAGCGCTGCTCCCATGTCTCCATCATGGCTTTCCTCTTGTCCACCAACTCCACCAGCTTCGCCTTGATCTGCAAGGGGATGATGTCAGGGGGTGGCCCAGATGGCATTGCCCCCACTGCCCCCTATCCCTGATTCCCTCACCTCTGGTGAGTCCTGGTGCTTGCGCTGCAGCAGCTTCTTGCCCAGCTCAATGCAGGTGGTGAAATTCTTGCCCCGAGCATCCACCTCAGCCTTAATTCCCTGGTGATATTTCATCAGCAGCTCCACCGAGGAGACATCCCTGGGGACACAGGCACCAGCGTCAGTGGTGCCATTGGTTCCATGTCCCATCCCAGGTGCCTGCTGGGTGCATCCATACCTGGGTTTCTCCTGTGTCTCAATCTGCCGGACGGTGCTCTCCATCCAGGAGAGCAGATCCCGTGCCATGCTGAAGAAGCGGTGCTTGTCAGCCATGTCCACCAGCCGTGCCCGGCGCCCGCTGCACGCTTCCAGCAGCTCCTGCAGTGCTCGGGACACCTCCTGCTCCTGCTCCTGGATTCCAGCCGCCTTCTCCCCAGCGTAGGCGGTCTGCAGGCGTGCTGCTGTCTCCCGAAACTGCTGCACCTGTATGGAGAATCAGAATGGCTTGGGTTGGAAGGGACCACAAAGACCATTGAGCCCAGCCTCCCACCACAGGTAGGGACACCTTCCACAAGACCATGGGGAATGCTGAGTGCTAGCATCCACGCCAGGCTGGAGCCTCACCTGTGCCTCGAGCAGCTGGAGGTCCCTCTCGAAGGCGCTGTGCATCCGGTGGAAAGCCTCCACCGTGCCGGCATCCTCACCCAGATCCTGGGGCAGCTCCTGGCGCCGGGCAGCGATGAGGGCCAGCAGCTCTGCGCCATCATAGAAATACTTGTGGAGGTCGTGGGAGGCAGCGAGGAGCTGCATGCGGGTGTCGATCAGCTCCAGGAGGTCGGCCCAGCTCTCGTTCAGCCCATCCTTCCACTCGGCTATGGTGGCTGCCTCGATGTGCCCCGCATCAATGAGGTCCTCAATGGTCAGGTTCACCCGGTCCACGCGCTCCTGCCCCACACTGCCTGTCTCCCGTGCGAACTCCCGAAACTTCTCCCGCAGGAGCTGCATGGAGGGAAGAGAAGAGTCAAGTCGTCCCCCTCAAGCAACCCACCATTGCCACCACAACCACCCTGTCACCCTCACCATGACGTGGTCCAGGTCTTGCCCCATCTCTGGGGAGGAGGCGACCACATCACGCTCAGCAATCCACTGCTCCAGCTCTTCCACCTCCCGCTTCAGCTGGAAGAGGTGTGACATGTTCTCCAGGCGCCGGCGGCGCTCCTCGGCCGCCTCCTTCAGCCCCGCGTAGTGCTTGTCCACCTGGCCCTGCAGCCGGATGATCTGCTCCCTGCGCGGCCCCGGCACACAGACACCCAGTTCTCACCCATGAAAAGATGTCCCCGACCCACCCATGCTGACATCTGGGGGAGTTTGGGGGTGAAGGACCCGCTTTGTGCTCCCCATATCCCTCTGCGACCACCTCCCTGCCCAAATGGAGCAGCCGACAGTGCCAGAGCTCCAGCCAAACCCCCCACCCACGCAGTGCTGAGGGCACAGGGTCACCCCGAGGGACAGGGGACACATGGCATGGCACCTACCCCTCGGGGTGGCCGGCAGAGAGCAGCTGCTGTGCCCTCCCTGCCAGCTCCTTGATGATTTGTCCGTAGTCCTCGATGGAGCGCAGCTGCCGGACGTGTCTCTTCAGCATCATCAAGCAGCTCTCCTCGTCCTATGGCATGGAAAACATCGGTGCCATCAGCACCTGGCATGGTCAGGGGACAGGGACTAGGGTCTAGACCCAGCGCCCACCCTACATGAATGTCCTGGCTCTATCTGATGCCATAGGGAGCAATGGTGAGCTCAGCAGGGCATGGCATAGAATGGGATGGATGGCATGTGTGGCAGGTAATGACACATAAGAGCAGGACACTCGATGTTGTGTCACATGTGGATGATGTTCAGCTGCACAGCATGGAACCACCTGGGTCAACATTGGACATCCCAGCAAGGCAGGGCCCAGTGCAGCACAGACCCCCCCAAACATGAAGCACCACATGGAATCGCTCCTCACCTTTGGTTTCTCCTCGGGTCCCATGAAGAGCTCCTGCTCACTAACCCAGGCCTCGGCCTCGTCAGCATCCAGGTAGTACTGCTGGGCCTCTCCAGCCTCCCGCAGGCGCCGGTGCCGGGCGGCTGCCTCCTCCTGCAGCGTCTCCCACAGTGCCTGCAGCTCCTGTGCCTGTACCGCCAGCTCTGGGCCTGGCTCCTCACCGCTCCCCGCTGCCTCTCCCCGGCTGAGCACCTCACCCAGGCGGGGGGCATGGCCCGCCAGCTCCTTCTGCAGTGTCTGCCAGCAGGAGGAAAGTCACAGTGAGAGTCACCCATGGGATGGATCTCAAGGGACCACTCAGGATGGCAGTGTTGCTGCAGTACGCAGGCTCACCTCGTTCCTCTTGGTCAGGCGCTGCACGCTTGGGAGGTCGGTGCCGTGATCCATTGACCTCACCAGGGAAAGCCGCTCCTGCACCCACAGCTGCAGGAAGGAGCACCCAGTGAGCCCTCTGCAACACCCATGGGTATCCCCAGCCCCCTGACCCCCACCACAGTGAGGACACTCACTGTCTCATCCTCCAGATCCCGCCCCAGCTGGTACATGGCCTTGGCAGTCTCCAGCTCCTTCCTCTTCCTCTCCAGTGGCTCCAGCAGCTCAAGGACTCGCTGCCGGAGTATCTGCTCCTGCCTGGTGGCATCTGGCACATCCCCGGCACCAGGGGTGCCCTGCCATCCCAGTTCCTCCAGCTCCTTCATCCACGTTCTCACTTGCTCTTCCAGTCTCTGGCAGGGCAAATCCAAGTGAGTTAGGGATCAGAGCCAAGATGGAGAACCCCAGTCCCATTTGGGAACAAACCCCTTCGCCTCGGGCCTCCTGCCCCTTCCCAAAGGACCCAGTGAGGTGCCAGCACCCACCATCAACCTCTTCAGCAGCAGCTTGGTGGCGGTGAGGTCCTTGACCTTCTCGGCATGGCGCAGCTCCTCCTGCGCCCGCCCCAGCCAGCTCTCCAGCTCCCCATAGCTCCGGGCGTACAGCGCCGAGCGCTCGGCCTCGAACAGCTGCCGGCCCCTGTCCTCGGCAGCACTGTGCAGCCCAGCCCAGCGCCGGCGTAGCTCCTCCAGCCGCTGTGTCACCACCGCGCTGTACTGCGGCTTGCGCGTGGCCAGCTCCGTCCCCTCCTGCGGCAACAGTAGAGAGTGGTCACT
Organism: Dicrurus megarhynchus; assembly: GCA_013399195.1. NCBI lineage: Eukaryota > Metazoa > Chordata > Aves > Passeriformes > Dicruridae > Dicrurus > Dicrurus megarhynchus. The sequence goes on along the minus strand of VXAD01004425.1, from coordinate 18,104 downwards.
GCTGCATGGGGGCATCCCACCCATGCAGCAGGCTGGGAGCGTTTCAGAGTCATGGAATCGTTAAGGTTGGAAGACACCTCTCGGGCCATCGAGTCCAACCATTCCCCCAGCACTGCCAAGGCCACCACTAACCCATGTCCCCAAATGCCACATACACACAGCTTTTAAATCCCTCCAGGGATGGGGATTCTACCACTGCCACGGGCAGTCTGTGCCAGGGCTCCACAACCCTTTCCCTGAAGCAATTTTCCCTGATGTCCAATCAAAACCTTCCTTGATGCAACTTGAGGCCGTTTCCTCTTGTCCTTTCCCTTGTTCTGTGGGAGCAGAGCCCAACCCCCACCTGGTTGCACCTCCCTGTCAGGGAGTTGTAGAGAGCGCAAAGGTTCCCCCCGAGCCTCCTTTTCTCCAGGCTGAGCCTCCCAGCTCCCTCAGCAATTCCTCATGCTCCAGACTCTTCCCCAACACCATTCCCCATCTCTGATCACAGTGCCAGCACCCACCACCTCAATCTTCTCCAGCCAGCTCTGGTTGGGTGCCAGCTCAGCCATGAATGCCTGGTGCTTCTGCCACTTGCTGTGGAGACCACGGGTTTCTCCATAGGAGACATCCTGAGCCATCAGCATCTTCTCATCCACCCAGGCGTCAAACTGCAGGGAAGGGGTGTCAGTGCTCAGCAGTGTCAGTAAGGGCCCCTCAGGGGTGCCACCAGCTGTGCTGCATTCCTACCTCCCGGCAGCTCTGCAAGAAGGTCTGTAGGTCGTGGTTATCCTGCATCAAACCCGCTGCTTCCTCCACCTTGTCCATGATGGCTCCATGCCTGGCAGGGGACCATGGATGTGCAGCGTCAGCCCTGCTGCCCACACGCTGCCCACCCACCCGCTGGCCCTGTGTCAGACTCACCGCTCTTGGAGAGTCTGGCACTTCTCAGAGATCTTCTCAGCAAAGATGTTCTCCTCAGCCACCAGCTTGGTGCCACCAGCTACCACTTCCGGGACCTTCTTGGCATTGCTCTCCACGTCAGCACGGAAGTTCTGGAAGCGGTGCAGGGCAGCAGCCGAGCCCTCCAGTGTGGAGGGCAGCTCCAGGTGGGACAGTGTGTACTCCTGAGGGACATGACAAGGGATCAGTGCACAATCACCCGTTTTTTGGGGTGCCCGTGAGCCAAGAGACCCAAAGGACATCACTTGAGTACCCACCTGCTTGGTGAGAAGGATCTCCGCCTGCTTGGTGTCGCGAAGGAACTCCTGGAAGTCGCGGCACTGGGTGAGGAAGCGCTTCCGAGCCTCTGCCATCTTGCCCAGGGCAGCCCAGCCGTCCTTCACACCGCCCAGGCGCTGCCGCAGCCCCTCGTACTCAGGGTCCGTCTGGCCCCCCAGCACCCGCTCCCCCGCCTCCGCCAAGGCGGTGAAGGCTCCTGCATGCTCCTCAGCGTCGCACTGGGCAGCTTCATGCCGCTGCAGCATCTCCTCTGCCTCCCCCAGTGATGCTGGCACCTCATCGACGGCCGCCACAGCTTTCTGAGCACCGAAGAGCCATGCCTGGAAGTCATCCAGGTCCTGCAGGAAACTCCGGAGCTGCCCAGCTTCCCCCAGGGACGCTGCTCGCTCTGCCAGGGCCGCCTGCAGCTCGTCCCAGGCGGACGTGGCTGCCGCCAGCTTCTGGGCCACTTCCGCAGCCACCTCGGGCCGCTCCTCGGCCAGGCGCTCAGCTTGGGAGCGCAGGGCAGCCAGGCGGTCCTGGGCCACCACCAGCTCCCGCTCGATGCCATAGAGCTTGCGCTGGGTGGCCAGGACGCCGGCCAGGTCGCGGCCCAGCTCGGCCGTGGCCTCCACTGCCCGGGCTTTGCTTCGCAGCCATTTCTGGGTCTCCTCAGACTCCAGGTTGTAGTTGAGGAGGCGCAGTGCTGAGCCCACTGTCCGCCGGCGCTCTGACACCAGCTCCTGGAACCGACCCCACCTGCAGGACAGAGGCGGAGGATGGCAGGGACCGCACCGTCACCGTGTCACCCGCTCACCCTGGCATCACCTGCCACCGTACCTCTCGTTGAGCTGCTCCCGGCACTGCCGGACCTGGGGGCTCCGGGGGTGCCCGCTGGCCAGGAGCCCATCAGCTGCCTGGTTGACTGCGGTAATCTGGGAAGCCACGGTGGCCATGTCTTGCTCCAGCCCATCCAACCTGTGGGAACGTCCAGGCTTAGAATGAGCAGCATCAGGACAGGGCACAGCAGCACTGCCAGGGCGGGGGCTCCTTCCTACCTGCGCTGCGTCACGTCCAGGTCCTCCAGGGCCTGCGGCACCTCCAGCTCTCCCAACCAGGTCTCCTTAGAGCCCATCCAGAGATGGCAGGCGTCGCTCTCCCCGAAAACGGTGTAGAGGTCCAGGGCGTCCTGCAGCTGGCGGCCGCGGCGCTCGGCCAGCGCGGCCGCCTTGGCGTGCAGCTCCCGCAGGGCCGCCNCCCACAGCGCCCGCACGGCCACCCCCCGCTCCCGCAGCCGCTCGGCCGCCCGGCCCGTGGCCGCCAGCCCCTCGCCCACCGCCAGCGCCTGCTCCAGCCGCCCGCCCCGGCTCCGCAGCTCGGCCTCGAAGGCAGCGTGCCGGCGCCGGAGCAGCAGCACGCCCGGCAGGTCCTTCCCGAAGTCCAGGGAGGAGTAGAGCTGCTCCTGCTCCTTGATCCAGCTCTCCGCCTCGTCCAGCTCCCACAGACAGGTCCAGAGGGAGCGGGATTGCTCCAGCAAGGCTCTCCTCCGCGCCGCCAGTACCTGCAGCTCCCGCCGGCACATCTCCAGGTGGCTCACGCGGTCCCGGATGACTTTGGGGTCGCAGGGACGATAGCCTGGGTAGGGAGTAGGGTGAGCGGTCATCAATACAGTGTCCTGCTTTCCCTTGGCCACACCAGGGATGCTGGGGTGTCCCGGCACACCTACCCTCAGCATCAGCAAACTGGAGGGCGGCAGCGCTGATGGCCCGGGTCTTCTCTGCCTGTATGGCCATGTCAGCCTCCAGGAGACGGTGGGTCTGCAGCAGCTCCTCTGCTTCCAGAAGGTGTTTCCCAGATTCAGGAGATGCCAGCTTCACCTGCAGGAGACCCTCAACCATTACCCACTGACACCCAAAACTCAGCACCAGCACCCCAACATCTCATCTCCCTCCCCAGGGAACTCCCACCAACACCTGGTGGGACAAAGACACCTCACCCATGTGATACCCAATGCCCACAGCTCACCTTGACCTCATCCATCCAGTCAATGCAATGGAGCATCTCCTGGAAGAGGTGCTGCAGGGTGAGGTTCATCTCCAGGCGCTGGCGTCGGGCAGCCAGCAGCTCCAGGAGGTGCTCCCAGAGACGCAGGATGTTGTCCTTGCGCCCGTTGATGCGCTGGATGTCGTGGTAGCCCTCCAGCTCCAGCTCCTTGGCCACCGCCTCGATGGCCTGCACCCGCTCCCTGTAGGCAGCCGTGTCCGTCTCGATGGCCTCGTGTTTCTTCTTGGCTGCCTCCACTGCTGCCAGGTCCTGCCCAAAGTTGTCCTGCCCCAGCACAGAGCCCGTAGTGAGGCTCTGTTGGAGCTCCCCAGGGTGGGAGTCCCCGGGGTGGGGGTCCCCGTCCTCACCTGGGCCACCAGGCGCTGGTTCTCGCTCAGCCAGGCCTCCCGCATGGCTGCTTTGCGGTCGAAGCGCCGTGCCAGCTGCTCCAGCTTCTCCTGACGGATCAGCTCATTGCGCAGCGCCAGCTCCCGCTCATGCTCCGCTTTCTCCAGCTGCTCCCAGGCCTGGAGGGAAGGCGGCACTGGACGTGTGGCACCTGTATCCCACGTCCCCCCACCACCCATGTCTTGTTCTGCTGGTGAACCCCAGCATGAATCCCAGGTGGAGGAAAACAACCTGCTATGGGATGGATCAGTCCTTCCCCAGGATGGACTCAGTGTGTCCTGAGATGGACCTGAACTGCCTCAGGAGATGGACTCAACCTGCCCCAGGACCCATGCCAGCCTGCCCAAGGACCTGAACTGCTCTGGGATGGACCCAGTCTGCCTCAGGAGAGGAATTCAATTTCCCCCAGGAGATGGACCTGACTTCACTGCAGGAGACAGCCCCCAACTACTGCAGCAGATGGAGCTTGTACCCGGTTGATGTCGGAGACCAGGCGGCCCTCGTGTGGGGTGTAGACACGCTGGTTGTTGGCCCTCATCCGCGACTGGATGGTGAAGAGCAGCACCTCCAGGTTGCCCTTCTCCTGAAACCTGCCCCAGAGAGAGCTCAGCGTTAGATGCTCTTGGGTGTCCCACACCACCGGGCAGGCGCGGGGAGCAGGGGGCTCTTACTTGGGGGGCTTCTCCACGGTGCGGTACGTGCTGAAGGCTTGCAGCTGGTGCTGCACCCCGGCCAGTGAGTTGGCGAAGCTGCGGCTGTTGAGGGAGGCAATGGTCTGCTCAATCCAGGTGAGCAGGTCGGATGCCAGCCCCCCATAGCCTTCGATCATCCGCTCCGTCTCCTTGGCGTGCTCGATGACCTGCAGCAGGACCAGGGGTGAGCGTAAGAGGCTGGCACCCCAAGAGATCACCCCTGACCGCCTCAACGCCGTTCCCTACCTTGCCCAGGCGCCTTCCCTCCACCTCCAGCACCTTCATCTTGGAGAAGTAGTGGTAGAAGGCCACCACATAGGTGATGATGGACTTCTCATCAGGGTTCTCCGTGAACACATCTGCCCAGTGTGAGCGAGAGGTGTCAATCCTGACCCAACCTCAACCCACCCCACAGGCCACCACGGCCTCATGAGGTCCCTCCTGTGCCCACCCATGCCCTCCTTCCATGTATTGGGAACCTCTCTTTGCTCCATGGAGCCCGTGAATGTCCCAGGGGAAACTGAGGCAGGAGGATTGGCAGCAACTGCCTCACCTTCAGGGTCGAGGAGAGGAGTGATGCCCAGGTGCCGCTCCGCCACACTGAACGCGTGCTCCAGGTTGTGCCGGGCGTTGGATTTGGTCAGGTTTTGGAAGTCAACCAGCTCAGGCCTGGGGACAGAGGGCATGGGACAGTGGTGACACACCTCTGTGACACCTCTCAGTGCCACTGCCACCCTGGGACCCGCTGCCGTGCCACCTACCTGTGCTTGTGGATGAGGGCATTGAAGGCCAGCCCGTCCTTCCAGCTCGAGGTGAAGTTGGTGACGTTCACATGGGGGTACCTGTGACGGGGACAGGGTGTCACTGTCACCCTCTGGATACTCCTGGACCCTTATGCAGTGGTGTGGAAGTTCTACCACCTACCCTGCTGTCTTCATCTGGCACCAGAGCAGCAGTGCATCCCTGGCAGAGCGTGTCTCCCGGCCCTCCTGTGTCTCCACGATGATGTCCTGGATCTGGGGGCAAAAGGACATTCTGGGGTTGGAAAAGCAGATCCATGAAGGATGGCTCCCACTTGGGAATGAGGTGTGGAGTGGAAGGATGCCCCAAACCACCTGTCCTCACCTGGAAGCGGAGGATGATGGTCCAGATGAGGCCAAGGACAAGGCGGTGGTTGCCGTCCACGATATCGTGGGAACCCATGTTCTCCAGGTGCACCCGCTGCTCCTTCAGGAACTGCAGCGCCTTGTCCACATTCTCCAGGCAGTGGATCCGCATCCGGCCCTTGGTGGGCTTGGGCTGGGGCACGACAGCGCTCAGCACCCTCCCCTCCACACCAGGTACCCCAAGCCCTGCCCAGGGACACCCCCACGGCCATGCTGCCACACCAACCCTTGGCCAACACCAAGAGAGATGGTGGGGCATGGCATGGCGGGCCACGGGTCCTAGGGTCTCCAGCTGGATGGGATTCCTACCAAAAGCTCTCCTGACAGCACTTCCAGCAGCTTGATGAGCACTCGCCCGTCCCGGAGGTCCATGTAGAGGTCTGAGATGCGGCAGGTGACACGAGCCAGGTGCGAGTTCACCCACTTGGTGAAGGTTTTCTTCTGTACGGCCTCCCGCTCGTCTGCAGGGACAGCGGGCACAGGGTCACCGACAGCAGGGACAATCTGGGTGGGACCAAGGGGACCTGCCACCCACCTGCCAGGGCTTTGATGCGGGAGCGCTCGAAGAGCCGTGCGGAGCTGTTGTCATTGTCCAGCTCATCGTCAGATGCATCCCAGCGGACATTGATGCGGCTGTACTGCTGCTGCAGCTCCAGCTGCTCGTAGTCGTTGGCCGAGGTCATGGTCCCGGTGCGCCCCGGCCCAGTGGCCGTCGGCTACCGGCGAGAGGCCCCTGGGGGACAGCAGGACAGTGAGCATTGGTGGGGCCACAGCGGCTCACCGGCCCTGTGGCACGTGGGGATTTGTGGCTCAGAGCTGCGGGATAAGCTGCTCAGAGGGATTTAGCCTCGCCCCACCCAGGTGTTGGGGGGGCACCTGGCAGCTGCCTGCTCCAGGACCCCAGGACCCCCATGCTGAGCCATGCCGAGCTGTGCCAGTGGCTTACAGTGCTGTGTCCCCACCCAGGTCCCTCTGCCCAGCTGAAACCCCAGCCCAGGTCCCCCCAATCCTTAGATGCCCCCAGGGAAGGGGTTGCTGCTCACCCCCACCCCGACCCCTGCGCCGCTCAGGGGCTTCACCAGCACCGGTGGCAGAAAGTGGGTGACAGCTGCCAGCAGGGGGGGGCCATCCACCCCCGGGGACATTTGAGACACAGATAGGACATGGCTGGTATCTAAAAATGCCTCCGAGCAGCTGTCGGTGGCTGCTGGGGCCCCTGAGGGGTGCAAGGAGATGGGTTGGGGCTCCTCACAGCCAGCAGCATGTCCAGGACTCGTACTGCAACCCAGAGCTGCACAGAGCCCTCAGCTGTGGGTGCCAGGGGGAACCCCGTGTACCCCAAATCCCTGCTGTCCCCATGAGCTGTGACAGCCCATGGGCCTCCAGGTCCCCCTCGGACCCCCCGGGCATCCCCCAGGTCCCCCCTGGCAGGGTTATCGGGGTGGCCCAGGATGGGCCACACCCCCACTCCACACCCTAATCGGGGCAGCACAGGCAGGGCCTTGGCTCAGGCCTGGTGGTACCGGGAGCATGCACGGATGTGGAGGAGCGTGCAGGAGTGTGGACAGTGCAGCAAGGACACAAGGGAGCACGCCAGAGTGTGCAAGTGTGAGGAAGGGCATGCAGAAGGGTGGTAGAGTGTGTACCTGTGAGCCAGGACATGCAGGGACTCGTCACAGCGCCCACACGTGAATGAGGACCTACAGAAGTGTGCCAGTGTGCACCTGTGAGCAAGAACACACAGGGACATGCCAGAGCGTGCACAGCTGAACAAGGACAAGTAGAAGTGTGCTAGAGTGTGTATGCCTGAGCAAGGACATGCAGGAACATGCCAGAGTGTGCACATATGACCAAAGACATGCAGGAACACACCGGAGTGTGCACAGGACACATGCAGCAGGCACACGAGTGGGTGTAGGGCCATGCAGGTGTGTACCGGAGCAGGCAGAAGGGTGCTGGAGCCAGGCCTGCAGCCCCTCATGCTGTGACTCCATGCCTCTGCCAGAGCACCCAGCTCACCCTGGCAGGAAAGCCCTGTGGGAGACCAAGTTTGGGGATTTTGCCCCCAAAACTTCAGGGACTGCCAGCAGGACGGGTGTGCTAAGTTGTGTCAGGTCTCTGCAGGNGAGGAGGAGGAGGAGGAGATGACGCCGAAGGGAGCCACAGCAGGCCCACGGGAGCATTCTGAGCGCGGGCGCTCACCCACCCTTTAAATCTCCCTCCACCAAACTGGCGCCTTCTGAGCATCCCTCCCTGGCACAGCCATGCCGCCACCAGCACCCGCCACCCGGGAATTGTCATTCCTCCCGCTCAGTGTGCGGAAAGCTGGGAATGCCAGCATGCCGGCCTTGCCGCCAGCATCCTGCGGCCGTGGCCCGGGCAGCATCGCCTTCCCCGGCCAGCGGCTCGGCACGGTGAATCAGCACTTCCCGGTGAGGGGCTGGCACCGTGCCACCACCACGGTCCCCCCGCTGGGCATGGGGGATGTCCCCCCACACCCCAAGGGCAGCCAGGGCAGTGGTTGGCACCTGGCACCCATGGCACCCTGAAATCCATTCCCTGGCTCATCCCTCACAGCCACAGCATGCTGCCGGAAAGCCCATTTCCAGTGCACAGAAACTCATCAGAATCCCCCGAAACACCCCAAAATTCTGCCCCATCACCGCCACCCAGAGCCTGGCATGTCCCTATTGCTCCACTTCACCAAAACACTTGGATTTGGCATCTCCCCCATGTCCACAAGCAGCCTTGCTCCGGTTGGGAAGGGGCAGGAGCCAGGGGGCATCCCCCCAGCCCCCCAACAGTCTCCTGCCTGCCAGGCGCAGGGCCAGGGCCGGGAGCAGATGGTCCCTCTCGGCACGGCCGTGCGGCACAGCACGGGGCGGTTGGGCATGGAAAGGCACGGCACGGCTCCTCCGGCTGCGATGCCCCGCTCCGGCCAGGGCTCCCGGGCCACACTCCCACCCACCAGGAGAATTTGGGCTTCCCCAGGGCCACATGCCGGCCATGCCAGGACTGTCCCATGTCACCCAAGCCGGTGACACGCACACGTGCTGACACTCTACAGACATTTTTGGCTATAAATAGGCCTCCCCTGCGCACGGCGCCAGCCGAGCCCCACTCTCTTCTTAGGAGCTGCCCCCCCTGTACCCCAAAATCACCAGCCAGTGCTCCAAAACCATACGATAGCTATAAAATACTCTGTGGGGGGCCATGCTGGCAGGGTTTTCTGAGTCTCCTGTGCTTGCCACCGTCTTCCAGGGCACCCCAACCCCCTGGCTTGGGAGCTGGAGATTTATAAAGGGAAAAGCTGGGAAATCAGGCCTGGGGGACTCCTAAGTTATTGGGGTGAGGGTAAGAATTCCCTCAGCCCAACACCCACCCATAAGCATCCTCCTGGCACGCGGACAAGGGGGGGCCAAGGGCACGGCACCCTAAAAAGCCTTTCCAGTAACTCCAGTTTGCCCAGTTGCTAAAAACTGGGGGACAAAGTGGATTGGGTGATGTGTCCCACCAAGACCCTCAGGACTCAGCTTTTCCACCGTGTCCCAACAATGCTAGGAGCACCAAGGACTGGTGTGGGGAGCCCTCCAGGGGTTGGCACCCCAGGAAAAGTGTCCCCAGGGTGTCCCCACACTGTCCCCGGGCTGTCCCCAGGGTGTCCCTAGAAAGTCATCGCCACTCGCCTGCCCCGTCCTTCCCGAGAGCAGCCCCGAGGGACACGGGGTAACAGCAGACCCCCCGCCGCAGGGCGAAAAGGGGGTTCAGGCTCCCCGGAGGGTTCTTCATCACCCCCCAGCAAACTTTCCTCCGTGCCCACCGGCCCCCCCCGGTACCGCGCCCGGTGTTCGGTACCGCACCTCCACCCGGTATCCCCGGGGCGGGCAGCGTCTGCCGGTGCCCCCCCCGCGT
>VXAD01004424.1:1109637-1263539 GCA_013399195.1 Dicrurus megarhynchus | reverse complement strand
TGAACCAATCATGAAAGAAGGTCTCAGGGGAGGAAGAATAACAAACCAACAAGTAACAAGACAGCTAGAGGGTATTTCAAATCACGCTGACCTGTTAGAGGACTTGAAACTTCTGTGATTGACAAGCAAGGGGTATGTTGCTATGCTATAGGACAGCAACAATCACGTGCATTTAAAAATGGAGACTATTAAATTACGGTGCGCACAGATGTGTGTATTACAGTGTGTACAAAACATGAGATCCCTTGGCAGGTTTCCAGCACTGACTTGGATGCCACTTTTTGGAAGCCTGCTGTGTGCACGTTTCAGAGCCCAGGAGACAGCTGTGAATGCGGATCCACTGCCACCTATGGAGTCACCTGCTGCGCTTTATCCCAAAATAAAAGATCCTGCAGTATCCTACCAGGGAGCATCATCACCAACGTGTAGGCAGCACTTGCCTGATTGCCTGTCACCAGTTCTAGTGTTTTGTTTTTCTTTTCAGATGGAAGAAATTCTTGGAGCAGTTTTGGTGGTACAGGGCAAGGCACAGGAGTGAGACCATCCCTCCAAAGTCGTCCCTGCTGGTTACTGAGTAGACACCTGAAGGCAACATCATTTGGATATTTCTGACCTGCAGTAAATTGCTACTTGCAAACCTTTTTATGCTCTTATTCATCTCCTGAGCCATCTGGCCCCTGTTGCAGGGTACCTGCAGATGGATAAATAAACCAATCTAATAGAGCTGTACATATTAAATATACAGCAGAAGCAGCTGTTTGGTGTTTGTTGTGAGCTTTCTATTTTTCCCGAATGTTTCAGCCACTGTAATTTAAAGTTCTAAGCCAGTTCCTTCAAGGAAAGGAAGAGTTTTTTTCCTCATCTACTCACAACACAAAATAAATTTATCTCTCATAAAAGAAGCCTGCCACTGAAAAGCAATTTATAATCAGCATAAATATAATTTTCTCCTTGGAGTAGAAACTTTAGGTTCAGCCTTTGAACAGCATTGTCAGTTATTCTTATAATATACCCCCCTGACAGCTCTTATATTAATTGTAGCACATTGCCTGCAGTGCGTTCACTTGGTTGTTTGTTTACTCTTAACTAAGAATAACTTTCAGAAAACTTTACTTCCTTGCACACACAAGTGAGGTTAGAGGGAAACAAAATCTATCTTAAAAGACCTCAAACTGTAGATTATTAATTTTAATAATCCAACTAGTGCTCTTTGGGATAGTGCTCATAAATTTCTCAAAGTGGGCCTATAGATGTTGTTATATAAAACAACAGACAAGAAATACGTCTGTACACAAATAATAAGAATAAAACCATTTTTTTTTCTACCATTAAAAACCAAAATGCTATCCTTAGGGTGCCTCTGAAAAATATCTGAGGAAAAAAAGAAGGGAAAAGGAAAAAAGCAGCACACCACATAGCCCCTTGCCAAGCCAGGGTTTTTTCAGCTTGATTAAATGGCTGTTTCAACTTTCCTCACCTGGTAGCTACTGATCTAATTACGTCAGCATTCAAAACACAATATAAAGATTAAGAGAAAAGTGCAGATGTGGGACCAAAAAAAAAAGCAGAGAATTGCTAACACCAGCAATCAAAGGCTACAGAGCTGAAACTCAAGTATGTTAGTTGTGGTAATTCAGTGTGGTGGGGTGGGAAATAAAAACTATCTGTGGCAAAAAAACCACAACAAACAAACAAACCTCTACTCCACCCCAAACAAAAGCTAAAATGCTACCTGAGGCAGGGAGTAGGAATTTGAAGGTATTTAAATCAAAAAATTACCCCCCCCACCTTTATAAGCTTAGCTGCACTTCTCAAAGATCACAGAACATGAACTTGCAGTTTTAAAAACTTGCAGAAGTGTCTCATCTGGGCCTATAAAAAAATCCTAGAAAAAAAACCCTGAACTACTCAGATTGGACAACTTTATTTTTGACTAAAGCCCATGAAAGGTCATAAGTTACTTGTAGATGAGTTATGGAGTAAATAGCAATAATTCCACATATCCAAGGAGAACCCTGTTATCGAAACCATTCGTGTTCAGGCTTTGAACATTCCCTACAAAATTTTCAGGGTGAAAACCAACAGCTGTCTCCAGAGCCACAAGCATATCAAAGATCTCCTTTTTGCTCCCTGTATCTCAGTTCTGAATTCCTTTGTCTCTTTTTCAAGCACATTAAAGTTAAATTAATCAGAACTCCACTCTGTGATCACCAGAAGCATCATACCAAGGAGATTATGGAGGCTTAGTACAATCCCCTTTGACTTCAGATGCTGCAGTGCATAACTGGAAGCCCTGCTACCTGCCCACCACTCCGTGTTCCTCTGAAAACATGTGCCAGCCCACTTAGTGAGTTTCCTAAAAACCTTTTTATTCCTTCTTCTTCCCCATGCATGTACTGGTGTTCCTCAGAATGATGTGCTCAATGTGGTTCCCATTACTCGTGTATATTTTGCCTTCTGTGTCTAGTGAGTTCAAATTGCTACAAACCATCCTCATAACTGGTCAGATTTATGCCCACCCAAGCCTCATCTCCATCTGCTTCAGTGACTGCACTTAAGAGGGTCAAGCTGGATGTGAGCCATTATTGCAGAGGTGGAAAACCAAGGCTTTACACACTAAATCTATGGTTATCTTTGTCCCAGTGTAGTGGACAAAAGGATACAAGCCAGAGAACAGTAAAAATTCTTCACTAGATATGTAGGAGCCTATTCGGCAGGTGAATTGCACTTTGGACACCTGTCAGTAATATACATGGTCATCTAGTGAAATGAGCTTACATTTTTCTCAAAGGAGAAAAGCATTTCAAACTCACTTCTGAAGTACAAAGATGAAGTGAAAAAGTAAAACCTATAGTGTAGTTTGTTGGCATATTAAAGAGATATGAGTGACATAAAGGACTGCCTCTCTTCTCAGAGACGAGTACAAGGATGCACCTTTAACTGAACCATAAAGTTGCTACAAAATTTGTTTTTCTCAGTCTAAACCATTGTAGAAATGTCTGCCCAGTTCTGGGGAAAAAAGAGGCAGAGAAGTGCCATGGATGGATACTGACAGGAGAGTACCCTCTACTGAATGCAGATGTGCCTCCCTTACTGCATGAAACAGGCCCTTAAGCACTCCTTGGTAATGAAATATGGATTTGTTGTTTCCCAGCCAGTGCAGAAAAGCATTATTGCCTCTAAATCTTAGGGAGAAGTTGTGGGGCTGTGGTAGGTAACGTGATTTGTTCAGGCTCATCAACCAACCATGGGCTGAACTTCAGAGAGGAGGGGGATGCTCCTTCCTTCCCAGGCTACTGCACACAGGCTTCTCCATCACAGCTGCCCCAGTCAACAAGTGTTCTCCAGGAAGAGGAAAAGTGAGAGGCCAAAAGGCCACTGGACAAAGAAATCAATCCCTTTTCAGCTGTCACAGCTAGAGAACTATTTGGTTTCATGTTCTTTTATTCCATGCAAGTATGATTCACATGCACTGGAACCCATTAATGACAATTGGGTTAAGTCAATTTGTTATCCAAGTAATACTTCAGTAACAATGTCTTAAAAATGAAAATGCATCCTGCTACTCCAGGGCAACTTTGGAAACCAGCCTGAAGTGACTTGTTCCGCCCCAGCAGTGCTGCTAGAGGTGGATGCAAACACTGCAGAGAAAGGTAAAATTACCTTTCTGTTCTTAGTGATGCAGGGAATATGAAAAGTTTGCAGTGTTTTCAAGGTCATGCCAGAAAATTAGGAGCAGTCTGTGCTGGGATGGGGCACACTGAGCACGTGCCTCCTTAAGGTGGCACATTACAGTATCTAACATTTGATTAAAGTGGACCAGTATTCCCTGGATCAATTTTCCTTTCTACTGGACATTGCATATCATACATTGCTGTAAAATATTTCAAGGAAGATAAGCAGTATAATTAAGCATCATATTGCAAGTGAAATATAATTTGCATTTCTCGTAAGATATGTCCTGCTGTCAATTCAGTCACTGATTCAAATTTTCTGAAAACTTTAGATGTTAACCAAAACAGTAATTTCCTGTTATTTTCATTCAACTACTTCAAAGCACTTTAAGGTGGAAGGCAAAGATCCCTCTCTCTAGTCAGGAAATCCCCGAGAAACCTAAAGATAGCAACTTCCCTATGATCACACTCTTCCAAGCTGAAGGAAATCTTGGAATGTAAGGAAGTGGCTTAGTTTGAAGGTTTTGAACTAATGTTTCTTTTTCCTTTTTGGGATCCTGACACAGCTTAGAAAGTCCCTCAAAGCCCTCGAAAGTCACAGCCAAAGCCAGTGTTACAGTAACCGAGAGACACTAGAATGCAGTTTTTGAACTTCCTGCCAGAAGTGAATATCAGTTTTGAAATCTAGATTATTACTAAGGGACTATCTCCCACAGAACCATATGTTACACAGCACTTGCATTTCTGCTGATAACTTAAGGGTTTTTGCCCCTTTTTCTCCACAAAAGGTTGAGCACTGCAGAGCAGAAACACAGATGCTTGAAAGTCCCTTTCACATGCTCCAATTTCAGCCTGGGAGTTCTCTATCAGGTCTGTGTAAAGACGAGTCTGGCTTTGAGTCACAGTCTGAATATGACAAAACTGTCTGGAGAAAAGTTACTGCCTCTGACCCTGAAACCCAACCTTCACCAGATTTGTGTCATGTGAAATACAAGCAACAAAAACCAGCATAGCATATTCTGAGTAATCATTAACCTTAATTTAACAGCTTGTCTGTACTAATTTTCATTGTTCTCCTTCACAAGATAAAACATAAGCAGTCAATGCAATCTTATCCTGCCCTTAGATGTGCCAAATTTCTGTTCTATGAGTAAAATTTTCAAAAAACCCACTTCTTTGTTTTTTTTGTGAAACAGGTATAATAAATACCACCTCTGTAGCACAGTCCACTCCAATTGACATGATTATAGCAAAACCAAGTTCTTTATCCTCACTCTTGTGTTTAATGTTAGTGATGTATTTGTCATAGTTCTTATAATATTGATCAGAAAAAATGTTAACATTTAAAATTGATCTTAAAAGACACTTCCAGTTTCAAACACCTCTGAAAATTTGAGGTAACAGGGAGCTGCACTGGATTTAGGCATTCTTTCTTGTGCACAGCACTAAAGTTAATATTTCTCACCGGCAATGTCATTCAGCACAAAATCTAAACAGAGATGCCATTAGATCATTTATACAATGGTTTTTTTTGTTAACACTTTCAGATGCATGGCTGAAAAGTACATTAAGTATGAGAAGTACATTTTCTTTATCATTGAGCAAATAGAGGCCAATATATGGGCCCAAGGTCACTTAGACCTGTGTTCAGTGTTACATAGCTCTGTTATGCCATAATCCATCAGAGTTACCTTCCTCTGAAGCAGCATTTTCTACTTCAAGTTCCATAATGTTCTTGCACTAAAAGTCACTCATAGTTAGCATCGCAGATAAAGAGGTACCTGTCTATTTCTTTGCTAGTGTGTTTCACAACAGGAAAGGCCACCTCTTACAGAAAAATCCTGAAATATATACAGAGAGCTTATTTTTGTTTCTTATCTGATATGTTATCAGTGAACATCTCGGAAGAGGTTTCTTTCCCTCATCAGTCATCTTGAAAATGAAACACAGCGAGAAGGACAGATGGTTGTGTGTGTGTATGTCTGCATTTTTCTCAGAGGAAAGTCTGTGGGGGTTAATGGATAGCAAAGGAGTGGAAAGGGAAAGGACATGGCTTGTCTCCTGGTCTTTGATTCGAGCCTTGTTCATCCAATGGATCAGTGGCCCCCAGCAAGCAGCCGCAGGCAGCACTGCCTGGCAGCACACGCTCTGCAGGCGCCGGCTCAGCGGGGCTGCTGAGCCACTCGCCTTTTTCTGGTCACTCGCCCCATGGGGTGAACACCTACTGTCACTCATTCCCTTTCCTCTCATTTAAACAAGTGTTTTTGTTACAGATACAAGCATAATTATAAATAAATATTCTCTCACACAAGCACATTCACACAGGGAAGGAAACCAGCAGGGATGTACTTGTGCTTGATGGAAGTCTGCTTACTTCAAAGCATTAGTGCCTTAGACACACAGAGGTAAAAGGGGCCTATCCATCTTTGGCAAGTTCATTCAGGTGAACGGAAAAATCCCATAGTCTAAAATAAGAGATCTTCCGTAACTCTCTTGCAAGTTATCATTGTCTCATCAGCCACAGTGGCAAGGAGAAACAAAACAATATTTGGGATGATCTGGAGAATATACCTCTACAAACTGTTTGCACTTTGAGAGAGAATTACTAAACTAACCAGGAGCAGCTGCTTTTCAAAGCCACATACACTTTGGATTCAGTAAAGTTACAGAAATTTTACATGCAAAACACAACTTGCTCCAGAGACACTCTGAGTGCTTGATACAACATTAGAACCAGTGAGGTATAGGCTTGCAACCAAAAACCCTACGTCTTTCTTAGTCTTGGTCAACCAAAGATAAAGTTCAAGGGAAGGGGAAAACCTGTACTTAAGCAAAGACTAGAAGAAATGATGCTTCTTATTTAACAGTTCCTTAGGTAAATTCCTTACCTGATAAACAGGAAGGTTAGCACTCACAGCCAACAGTCACAGTAAGGGACTACAAAAGATACACAAACCATGAAGCATCAGACCCAGAAGCAGAGGAGGATTTAACTTGTCTAGCAATAAGTACAAGAGATGGAAGGGAGGGGGCCACATCCCTGTTATTCCAGTTGTTCATGCTATCCCCAGCACAAGGCTGGCAGGAATGGCAGGTGCTCAAGAAGCAAACCTGCTGCATTATCTACACTGGACTGCTGCAACGATGTGCCCTACAGTGGTGCAGATCTGCCTTACGGGTTTTGTTTTTGCTTTCCTTATTGGCATTCAGGCAACCAACTTAAAACCACAAAATGAGCTAAACTCATCACTGGCCTGTGGATAGGCTTCTCCTGGTTAGTTTATTTGAAGCACCAAGCGATCTTACCAGACTAACCTTGTTTAGTTCACACAGATAAGTGTGCTTGTTAGAAAAGACAAATCCTACAATATGCCTGTTCTATCATTTCATTTTCCTGGGTATTTTGAGTTGTGCCCACTCTATTTCCCTCAACCTTTGGCCTTTGCACTCCAGGAGCTCCTATAAAGACAACTTTACCCTTGGCACACAACGTGCCTACAGCTAGTAGCAGATCCCTCTCTTTATCCTGAGTGTCCAGATAACATTGTAGGAGAAAATATGAAAGGTTTTATTCAACCTGAAATCAGAACATGCCACTTTCTTAAGAAAGAGTAACACACGGTATCATGAGAGACCATCACGAGCATTTGCCATACCCAAGCTCTCTGGGACTTTGTGGAGGTAACTCCCTCTCCACCAGCTGATCAAAACCCAGTATGTCCTTACGGTGCAGGTCTGGTGTCTAATGGCAAGAAGGATGAAAGCCAGTGATATGAAATTTTCTGCACTCCAAATAAGTTAGTTTTTCATTGGACTGTTTTAATCTTAGCTTTTGCCAATGAACACAAGTTCCTATTATTTTTCACTAAAATCTTCAAATCCATAATCCATAGACAACAGACAGCACATAAAATCGACCCCAGATAAGAGATAGATCTTATTGCTGGGCACAGGAAAATAGTCAAAGAATTTGGATTCAAGGTGGGTCTTCATAGACAGTGACACCGACAACTTACTAATTTGGTTTGTGGCTATTTAGATTCAAGAAATCAAATTCTCACAGGGCAATCTTTGTGAATTATGATTTCTGTCTCTGGTTGGCAAGGGACTCCTATCTGATGGATAATAACAGGTTATTACTTCCTTGATCATCACTCAGCTGGATTAGAACCATACATAACCCTTAACAACACAACTACTTCAAGTACATCAAGCTTTTCTTCTGCTTATGGCAGGCTATAAAATTGTGAGTCATTATATCTTGATCTTTATCTAAAATCAATACATAATAACATTACATACATATAGTCTCCACAAAGTATTTTTTAAAAAATACCCTTAAACCTTCCCGTAGACACTCCACTGCCCATACTTTTCCTCTCAGAACAGACAAAACATCCTCTAACAAGTGATGGCTTCAACTGAAAGAGGGTAGATTTAGGTTAGCTATTAGGAAGAAATTCTTTACTGTGAGTGTGGTGAGATACTGAAACAGGTTTTCCAGAGACATCAAGGATTCTCCATCCCTGGAGGTGTTCAAGGCCAGGTTGGATGGGCTCTGAGCAACCTGGTCTAGTGAAAAGTGTCCCTGCCTGTGGCAGGGAGGTTGAAACCAGATAGTCTTTGAAGTTTCTTCCAACCCAATTGATTCTATGATTCTGTGATTCTATAAGGTGTTTAGTCATGGTCCTTTATACTGTGCTCTTCCAATTAAGCATTAAGAACATAATTTTAAAAAAGAAATCCAAATTTCCTCTCTGCACTCTACAGCATCAGACTGATGAAGGCTCAGGGGATTAAAAAATGTACAGCACTTAATGGCTCACATATAAAGCCTGAAGGCTGAGGTAGAAATCAGAGAGGTTCTTTTCTTCTCTAATATTAAACATACAAGTCTTGTGTCCTTCATTTCCCCTGATAAAATATGTTGATGGATTTTACTTGTGAACTGTCTCTGCTTTGCAGAGGTGAGAAGGCAAGGAGAAGTAGAAGCTCAGTGGAGGCTCTTCTGTTCAGAAACAGGCAGTATTGCTGTCACTGTGTAGCTACTGCAAATAAGTCACTTAAAAACTCATACAGAAAAATCACAGTTACTGAGGGAAGAATGGCTCAGGTGAGAGGTGATAGGATACAGCTACTATTTCCTCCCTCACTAAAGATCTATTTGAGGGCCTGTGAACAAATTTTTAAAAAGTCAAAATGCTTTGGTCTTCAAGAGAACCATTTGCCATATTTGCGAATAAAATAATTTAAAGAAAAAAAAAATCAAATGAAAGTGCAAATGGTGAAAGGAAAAGGTTCAAATGTCTTCTTAATCAAATGGTAATACATTATGCTTCCCAGACAGGTTGTTCTTTTTTTTTTTTTTGTTTTTTTAACTTGTATCTTTTGAAAAACAGTGCACAGTTTTACTAAATCATGTATCAACACCGAAAATCACAAGAGTCTCCCTTAGTTATTTTGTGAGAAAATAAATTGGAGTAATAATATGTCATGTTGTAGAATAGGTTCACAGATTAAATCTATTTGGGTCCTTACAGACCTTTGAGTCATATAATATATTGGATGAACGACAGCTTATGATCTGAGAGGAGCTGCTTACTACTGGTTACATATTGCAGAAGTAGATCAATTGTGGGCTGACTTATTTTCTGTTTTGTTTTGTTTTTTTTTTTCATAAGTATTAGGAAAGCATACAAACTGACCTTTAAAGTAATTTCTTTTTCTCTAAAACTCCAGAAGTAATTTTAGTTCAAAAATTGAGAAAAAAAGAAAGGAAAACAAATTTTAAAATCTCAAAGATTTTGAAAAGGGACTATAGTCCTTCAGCCAGCTCTATTATGCACTAGACAAAGGCATCTGCCATACCTATATTGATTTGCCCTACCTATACTGATTTTGCAACCAGAAAAATATAAAAACATGTTTCAAGCAGATAAACTCTATGTAGAAAAAAGGATTAAATAATAGCACAATATCTAGTATTCTGACTATACGTATACTTTGAATTCAAAATCACCAATAAGAATTTACAAGTTAAAAAATGCTAAGAAACTGATCAAGAACTTAAAAACAATGAAATCTCTACTGTAGTGGATATTGAGGGACTGCTAGAGATCCCACCACTTAGCGATGTTACTTTACTTGTAGTGCAATATTCTATACAAAGGATCCTTGAGTCCCTCATTCTCCTTTCCCTTCCTTTATTTTTTTCCTCCTTAGTGCACAGATACAATACACAAGCAGGCAGTCATCCAAATGGCAGTGGCTATAAAAAGGAAATACACGCATATACATAATTGTTAATTAGTTCCATAACTAGAACCCATCTGTATGTTTGCATAGCTACCTGGGGCATCATGAGTCCCCTAAAGCTATGCAGGAGGAAGGAGGTGTTTGAGGCGGATTTCACCGCTGGGGAATTCTCCAACTGCTTTATGTTGTCACATACTGCGTAGTTGTGTACAGCCAGGAATCTGCTCCTCGGGAAGCAGAGACATTGCACTGGGGAGGCAGAGGAGCAGATCAAAAGCAGAATGGAGTCATCCAGAGATTCAGAGTTCTGAGGAAACCAGGGTAAAAATCATTCAGTCTGTGATTTAGATGCCTTTCCAAAATGTTTTTTTCCTTAAAAATTGAGCATTCCATAAAACCCTGCCTGCTGTCCATTAAGTCAGATGCTGATGAAGAAGGGAGCAGTCCCTACAGCAAAGAGCGTTGCTCCTGCTGGGAGTCTCATGCAGCCTGAGGATGGGATGTTCACATTCTCCAGGTGCAACAGCACATGTCCGGGGCAGAGTAATTCTAAATACAGACCTTACAAAGTGTCAGGAGAAGAATCTTTTCTGTATGCTAGAAATTTTATCAGTCAGAAGAAAGGAAAGTCCCACAAGTATTTTGTTCTTTGACTTTTTAAGAACTGTTTACAGTATCATAAAACTTATGCGTTATTAGCAACATACATTTACATATTTACATTGCATTTTACATAGACATTGGTAAGGTCCCCTCTGAGTCACCTCTTCTGGAGGCTGAACAGGCCCAGCTCCCTCAGCCTGTCCTCATAAGAAAAATGCTCTAGTCCCTTAATTATTTTTGTCACCCTCCACTGGACCTGCTCCAGGGGCTCCAGGTCTCTCTTGTCCTGAGGAGCCCAGATTGGACACAGCACTCCAGATGTGCCTCATTAGGGCTGAGTAGAGGGGCAGGATCACAGCTGTACAATAAACATAATAGAAAAGTCTAGTGCAAATTGTAGGTCACAAGTCCAAATTTTTGATTTAAAATTTTTCAGAGAAATGAATCTTAGAGTCCCTCTCAAGCCCTAGTGCCAATGCCAGCTGTTGAGTTTCCACAGAATATGTAAGCCAGGAAACATGTGTGGTTCATGTAATGGACCTGCCATTTTTATGAGGCCACAATTTCTTTTTCCTTGCAGATCATTCTTTCTTTCTGCAAACAATAAGGGACTGGCCACTGGACTACCTGGTTTTTGATATTTCTTTTTTAAATAAAGTTCATGCTGTGTCGGTGCTCTCCTTCGGCCTCAGTTGGCCTTGGCACACGAGCGAGGGAGGCTTCAGCGCTTTTGCCCATAACTCAGTCAGAGGTCACAAAGCTGGCATGTAAAGGTTGTTTATTCTAATGTTATCTATAGCTGCGATGTCCCGCACAGCAGCAGGTGCATCTAGCAGGAGAAAGTAGCGTAGAACTGCCCACCAAATGGGCGTACCGAGATTTTTATACCCCGTTACAAATCCAACCAGTGGGCGATACGTGTCATTATTTACAAATTTATACCAATTAATTCTAACCTGTTCTAGACATGCAATTTCCTGTCTTATCTCTATTCTACCAATCAATTTATGTCCTCATCACCGAGAATATGGAGGACAGTGAAGAAGAAGAAGGAGAAGGTGACCACACCCTTTACACTCCATCTTAACCCCCCTGGACATGTCGTACCCCCATGTACATGTTACCAGATCTTCTATATACTACATTTCACCCGGTGCAAAGTAACTATTAGTGCTTATATTAGACTCTTGTGGCTTGCAATCCATCTCTCAGAGTTGGTAAAGTTCTCCAAGGACAAAGATCAAAGGCAGTGCCCTCTGGGGCACCCCCATTTCAGGGTGTCAGGTCCCCTAAATTAGACAGAGACATGTCGTGGGTTCCGACAATGCTGAATAACCAAAAAGTAATCAGGTGCACTATAAGCTTAGTACAGTTGACCTTGGAAAAAATTGTAGTCTACAGCCACCCAAACTTGCTATACTCATCAGGCTCAGATTACAGTTTTGCAAAGTAATTCTACTGTAAATACTTAAGTAATGCCTGCAAGTATCAAGAATAAGACTGCTGATATATTGCAGTAACAGACTGCTTGCTGTCCCTGTCAGCTAGCCAATCTCGATTACTATCCATTAAAAAGTTGCCATGGAAATAAAAGGTAATGAATCCAGTACTGCCTGAGAAATTTTTTATTATTTCCAATACTTAGTCATCTTTAGCAATGCTCCGGTTATGTTTGAATATGTGAATCTATTGCATTTCTGGAAGTCAAGCAAGACTCTTGGGACCCAGTCTTGCAGAAAGCCAGGCAGGATGAAGAACTTTTCACTCACAAGTTTTAAAAATCTTATCTAGAAAAATAAGTTTCTGCGCTGGTGGCGCTTTCAACTTAGGTTTATCAACCTGACATACCCTAGGCATACGGGATCAAAGATTACAGAAGACTGATGTCAGAACGATCAATAATACTAAGGTGACACTAATGAGAGTATCTTCGCAAGTATGCAGTTGGTCTTTTCTGCCCATGGGTGCCCAAAAATAAAGAGGCAGTAATTAATCTCTATATTAACTAGCAGTTGTTTACAACACACAGAGAAGCAAAGGGGCATCTTGTCAGCAGGAAATCATTTGCTGAGAATAATGGACTGCGATGCTGGAGATCTGGCCAGGATTGCTTGGCTACTGCACCCAGACCACACAGGGAGGCCTTTTAAAGTTTTGATCTCATTGGAGCACTATTTTTCTCTCCAGTGTTGTGATGAAAAGCCTTTTTTGGCTGTACTGCCTGTGAAGCTTGATTTGAAGTCTGACACGGATCTGAAATCACACAAAGGAAGCAGGGCCAACCTTTCAACTCCTACGGTCACTGGGAGAGAATCAAATACCCTGGTCTAGCACCAAAAGAGAGCTGTTAAGTTGCAGGTTGAAAGCTATAGGTTGAAGGTTTTAAACTTGTTCTGACTAATATGCTCCTGTCTTGCCAGAAAAGACATTGTTGAATTCTTAGTGTCTGTGTATGCTCCAGGAACAAAAAGCACATCAGTTTGTTTTAGAAATGTGAAATTAATTTCAGAAGACTAGGTGGGAAAAGTGTTTCTCTCTTCATGCAAGCAAGACACGTTAAAATCTGTTCTCTGCACAACAACAACTCTGTATTACGCATTAACGACTCCAAATTCTCAGCAGAAAATTCTAAACACATATTCAATTTCTAAGCATGTGACCAGATTTTAAAGATATTTAGCAATATTATTAATATATCTTACTTTTAAAAGACTGTGCTGAAGTTCCAGGTGGTAGTAACTTGCACATCAAAAGAAGTCGTTTTCACATTCAAATAATGCATACATGGTTTTCTGATTTTAAATATTTGTTTTTCCAATAGTACAATTCATCCCTAAAACTTTACTGAAGTGAATTCTAAGATGATTTCTTGTCAGACAGTAAAAAGTCTGTACTACATTCATTTGATATTTTTTAGCAGAGGTCTGTGGACAGAAAAAAGAAACTAAATAGGTTTTTTTTTCCCTTCTCCACACATTTTCTGTCAGGTTGTATATGTTTTTAAGCAGTAATTTAGAAAATTACTCCACACAGGCTCAGCCAAGAACCCAGTCAAGGTATATGAAAGATGTAGGATAGACATCCTTTTACAAAATATGGTTTTCACCTCAGTGTTTCATAGATCTGCAAAGGAGAGTGGGAAGAAGTATATCACCAGCCCTAAAGATAGAATAGCAGTACTATGAAAGAACTTATTTGACTTTCAGGAAACTTTATAAAGACTTTAAATTAGCCCCTTCTCGGTAAATCACAAATCCTAAAAAGCTCTCAGGAAGAATGTAAGAACCCAGGAGCCTACTGGCTTAACAGCTTCACCATCTTTCCCTTCCTATTGCAATGTTCTCCCTTTCCATGTACCCTGCCAGTCATGGCTTTGTGCTAAGCAGGAACCAGACACTGAAGGACAATTGAATTCCATATATTTAGGCATAAGTAATTGGATACTATGTACAGAGTGCATGCACCAGGATTGTTTCTTTGAAGGAAGGTGCCCAAATACCCAAGTCCATCACCCAGCCCACATATTCAGCCCCTGACCCCCTGAGATATGTCAAATCTCATTTACAAATAATCTCAGTTGTAATTTACATATCTGAGTATCACTTCATTTACCTCTCAAGTAGCTTCTCACTGGAACTGCATTAGCAGGTCTCAGATCATAGCCCAGCCTCCTACTAGCAAGCTGGTATTAGGTCTCTTCAATTGCAACCAAAGCCACTTTGCTTTACTTAAGCTGCACATTTGACCTGGGCTTTAAAGACTCCTCAACCTGCAGCAGTCCAGCAGCACTGAACAGTGACTTGGTTTGTCTGGAACTGGGATAGTTTCTAAAAAATTGCATAATTTTGAGTGACAGCGAACTCTCACAACAGTCAGTGCTACAACAGTGAACTGACTGTTCATAATGCATTTTTCCATAAAAGCATTATGGAAAAATGTTGTGGGCAACCCTTCTTAAGTTCAAACATTTCATTTGAAATGTTTGTAAATATTTAGGATATCAAGATCACCAACCATGCAAAATTTGAACCATATGTATTTCTATGCTGCCTTTGGCAAGGACCAGTTTAAGATGAAGGTAACATTAAATACATCAAGAGTGTGTGTGTGACCATGGCAACACAAACAGAAGTAAATAACTACTGTGAAATTTTCAAAATGTTGGACTAATCAGAAATGTGTGCCTCATTTCCACCCAGCATTCCTCCTGACGTCTCCTGCATCATTCAACCACCACAACTCAGAAGTGTGTATGGAGAGGCTGTCATTTGGGTCAGTGAAGCACTCCCAGGACAAAGACAGTGACTTCACCTGTCAAAAACATGCTTGTTTAATCAGAAGAGGCTGGGCACCAAAGAAGACCTCACACTGGCTCATTTGGAGATTGCAAGGCAAATGCCAAACACCATGAGGCAAATAGTAGTCACCAAATGGGAGACAAACTCAGCACCTGTTGGGATGAGAAGGATGGTGAACAGCATGTCAGGTCACCTCTACCACCAGTAGCAGCACCATAAGGAATGCACAGCTATCTGTAACCACCATGGTCTAATGGATGCCAAGAAATAAAACAGAGAAAAACCAGCGTGAAACACAAGCATAAATAAAATTAGGTATCAGATCCTAAAACATGATACATTTTGGGTAACAGGAAAATTATGACTTTGAAAACAACATGCTGCAGTTTTGTAAAGAAATGGAAAGCAGGTTCTTGGGTAGGATGCAGAACAGACAGGACAGATGGGACAGTGAGGTATTTGGATACCTATCCTTGTCCTTCACACATGACATGTTTGAAACAGTGTATAATAATGCAAGTAGCCTTCATCAGCAGAGTCCACTAATTGGTCCTAAAGAATAAGGTTATGCACTCTCTGAGCAGCCTCCCTAACTGAGAAATCACTTCTGATAACCTGAGCCCGTGTGCACATTTTGTGAGTTAGATTGCGTGTGTTCACCCTTAAATGATGTCTGGGGTACCACTTCAGACACTGGTCTTTTCCATTTGAAAAAGAAAGAGCTCACATTAGACATGACTACCCCTGCTACACCCTTCTCCTCAGATTTAGAGTCCATTGGCAATAATTATTAATTATTCTTGCTCTGCCTTCCTCTTCATCACACTAAAACACGCCATCTTATTGCCAGAAAACATGAATGTAGAAATGTCTAATGATGCACTAAAACTGCAGCTTTAAAACATATGCAGTGTTGATCGATATTAAGAGGGCTCCTGGAATACTGAAGAGCTACTTGTAGATTTTGGGCACTTCAAATCATAAATGAGCAGGAAAGTTATATAAAACTGGTTAATATTAGATTAACTGGTAGTAAGAGTAGGAAACTATCTAGAATAGCTTTGAAACTCATTTTAATTAAAATTTTTAATTATTACAAAGGAAAGGAATATTTGGAAAATACTTGGGAATGTCTGGTTGTTGCAAAAAAAAAGGCCTAAAGGAAGGATCAAGTGATCAGCTACATGTAGCTGTATTTCAAAGTGGGTCATTATGCATTTTCTAAATTAAAAATTAAAAGCAACATTTTCACAGATTGTTACATATCTTCTTGCTGAAGCTCCTACACTTTCTTTGAGTTACATATGCTATTTCATACTTCCTATTTTGTTAAAAGAAATAGTGAGTTTCCAAAAATGGCTAAACATGTAAAGTCTTTATTTACAGCTTGTGATGAGGTGAGAAGAAGCGACAGAATTTAGACTTTGACAATTTTGAAAGCAGGTAGTGTGAATAAAAAAAACCATCCAGAATCTTTAGCTTTTCCCTCTTTAGCTTTTCCCTCAGAGAAATGCAAAGAGCCCGTAGATGATATGAGATGGGATATTAACTTAGCATCTCACATGTAAACTAAGAATGGCAGCTCCAGGTTACCTTTAGGGTGTGAAGAATAATTAGTGGATGTTTGCACTCTTTGTTGAAGATGCAAGACACCATATAAGTGCTAAGCATTACTACAAAGAGGAATTTTCAGACCTTGGTGAGTTCAGTTTACACAGTATAAATGACTTCATATTTCTGCTAGATAATTCTCCAGTATTTTTGCCAGTGCTTGCCATCATCTAACTGCAAAAAATGAAACCTTGCCTATCTTAAAGGCAAGATGATGAAATTTTGCAAACTATCCGTAATAATGTGTTGCAAGGCAGAACAGTGCAAGAAAATATTAACCATGATGAAGGCCCTGAGTGTGTTACATTCTCTTAAACCTGATTCATTCTTGTTTAAGACTTTATAGACATGAGAAAAACAAAAAAGGAAGAGAAGAACTAAAATTTATTTTAATGTCTTTCTAAAAATCAAATAAAGGAAGTGCTGGAAATACCTAATCCCGATGTGTCCAGCCCTATCCCCACTAAAGTCAACATGGAAACTCTACTGACAGCAGAGCAAAAGGGTCTCAGCCAATGCAGCATGATTTTTTAGCACAATTTTATTGAAGAAAAGCAAGTTATGCTAGATAACTACTCATTGGTGATTTGGAAAACAGCACAAACACTGAGGTGACAAAGGCAGCTGCTGATACTTTCTTGCCCAAGGTAGTAAAAAGGGAAAGCAGATTTGTAAAGGTGCAGAAAGACCTCTAGCACTGACTGGAGATGAAAGGACTGGAGACATTAAATTCAGATAAAGGTAGTACCATATATTAGAGAAAATAATTTCAATTCCATCTATACAAAAATGGGCTTGGCTCTGACAGTTCACTGTCTAGGAAGGAGATGTTGCCATTACATAGTTCTGGGAAATACCACTTGGGGAAAAGATTCTGGTATGTTTTTACTTCTTTTCAAATAGAAGCTCCAATGTTTCTGCTGTGAACAGTAGAAACAATCATTACCTATGAGAAAAGCCTTGGTTGAGGAATAAACAGAAGCGTATAAATATCCACATATATCCTGCTGCTTCACATATTGCTTGCTTTTATTTGGACCAGTTATCTAAAAGAATTAATGAAGAGTTGGTCTGAATACACCTTGAGCTGGAAGATGACTGCATTATTTTCACACAGACCTTTGTTCAGTTTGCTTTTCCCTGCTGACAGGATGTCCCATTTTCAGGAAGGCAATCTGCTTTTCAGCTGCTGCTCTCCTTGGAGAAGGTATGGCACGGCAGCTAGGAGGTAACATCCTCGTGTGTCTCCAGCTGTCCACAGGAATTGCCAGCGTATGGAGGGGCACAAAACGGAGAGGGAGGATCGCGGCTGAATTTCTGGCTTCCTTCTGTCTAATTGTATTTTAATGATCTGACTACTGGTTATCTTGCCCATCAACTGCCCTCCGCAGCAAAACAGGCCCCATGAATCAGGCACATCATCTCAGCAGGGCAGGGCTGTTTGCAGAATTGAAATACGTAATTTAATAATACTTCAGGCCAGATTCTCAGCTGATGTGAACATGCACAGTCTCACTGAAGTCACTGGATCTAGTCTGACCAGCTTTAGGCAAGGATTCATAAGGATTGTAGAAAAGAGCCTTTATTTATACACTATGCAAGGGCAGGAAAATCCCACACTCCCACTGGGTTGTCTCACTGCACGCCAGTTTCTCAGAGCACTGAGCTAATTTGAGGAAACACAATTAGAGAAAGTGTCATAGCTGCTAAAAGGTCTGTAATTCATCACCTGCAAAACAAGGGTAGTCAACACTGAAAAATGCATGAGCTCCTCTGAGTTATTTGAGCCACTGGAGCAGTGGAGCACAGCAGCATGTATCCCAGTTCTCTTCCCTTCCTCCCAGGCTAGTGAAACCAGGCTGTGGGCAGAACTCTTTCTCTGCAGAGACTCAGCCTCCTTTCTGCCTTCTTTGCACACCACCATAGTTTTTCCAGTAGTCTTACTGACACCTATTTAGAGCATTTTAACATCAAGGTCAGTACCCTGGAAGGTGACACATGGGTGTTTAAAATCCTTGTCCAGGGGATACACTGGACTAGGATCTCCATCTCCCTGATTTGGCAATCCCTAACTCCAGTCTCAGTTTAGAAGCCTAAGTCACTCAAATGGGAAGGCACACTTGGGCTCTTCCTACTAGAATGAGCTCCACAGGGACTAAGGCAAAGCCTGGTGTCTGAACACCAACTTGTTTGCACATACCTTTGATGCTGTGACTCAGAGTCTGGTCAGAATTGCTGAGACAATGCTGAGAAGCAAATTCAGGCACGTAAGGAACTTCAACATGCAAAAACAAGTCCTCCTCAGATGTCCAAATGTTCCAGATACCGAGTAAAGAGACCTCAGCATAACCACTAAGCATAGGTCTCAAAATCCATTTTTGTGATTTTTTAACAACGGAAATTATCAGTAGTTTAGGCCTGAATCATTACATATGTTTAGATGCCCAGCTCTGGAAATTCTTCTCAGCCTAGATTTGATCTACACGTTGTGTTATATTCCACTAAAGACTTCCGTGCACTTTTAACCGGTTGTTTTGGGTTTTTTGCTAAGATATCAGTGTGGCAGAAAGACTACATGAAAATAGTTTCTGAGCAAGTACTCCAAAACAAGATAATGCCACATCAGCTGCAATTGTTAAAAGAGAGAGGCTTTGTGGAGAAGTTATTAAATGAGAAGAAGCACACCTGTGACATAATAGGTTTTTGTGGGTTTTTTTGTTTGTTTGTTTTTAACAATATTGGTCTTTCATACTTGAAAAGAAGAAGGTTATGCTGTCATCATTTCAGGTGTGTATTCAAAGCAGGGATTACATTTTAAAGCACAACAATGAGTGGAAACCAAGGAGAAAGTGAGTTGCAGGAAATACTATGTGCTCTAATGCCATCTACTTGAACTTACTGAAGTACACAGCAGGCTGTACTGTCAATTAATGGGATCAATGGGATGGTGTGCACAGGGGCATGCCACATCTGCCTGATGTTCTGATTCTCTCTCAGCATTGCGTACAGCTCCACACATCTGTTTCTGAAGGCTCAAGGATCCATTTACACCACGATTAAAACCAAAAATATCTTCTCACACGTGGCATGCACAAAACACGGTGAAAGAAAGCTCAGGCAATAATCCATGAGAAGAGAGCTGAAAGCAGAAAACCTCACAAATCAACAACAGTCTGCCTGCCCCTATCCAAGTTCCCCCAAGTCCTGGCTATGTGGAGGCAAGAGTTTGAAGAAAAGAGAAGGAGATCTCATATTCCTTGATGACCACAGAAGCAATGACTTTCTCAGATTCGATATACATGACAGTTGACCTGGTGATGAGAAAAATGTATCCTGCTTTAAGAAATGTGATTTGTATAGCTGGTGAATGTGAGGTGGCAATTATAAATACTGAGGGATTTTTTTCTTCTGGGGTAAGTTTTGAAGAGCTTTTCAGAGAAAGCTCTCACTGCTTCATTAATATTTTCACCTTTAGATTCAACTGACCTGACTCTGCTTGAGGTAACGGATGTGAGAGTCAGTAGAAACACCACCTGGATCAATGTGGTAGGAAAGTTGAACCTGGTAGCCAATGTCAGGTGTTAGATGAAACAATGTGTACTCAGAAATATTTTTAGTACCTCTTTCAAACCACAGCTTAGCTGATGTTTGAAGTACAGCTAATGGCACCTTTCTGACATTAGGAAGTATCTATGTTGATGATGCTGCATCTATTTTTGTCAACACTAATAGCAAAACATGAGAGTTTTACAGGCTGTAAAGATGGTTTTGATTTAGCACACATTTTTCTCTAGTGCTGAGAAAGGTGTTAAAAGAGACTTAAGCACTCTCATTTTTAAAGTAACTATTTTGTGTTAAGCAGTCCCATTTAAATGAAAGTCATAAATTGTGCATGTGCTCCTGCTGGCTATTAGCTTCTAGTTAGTAGATTCTGAATTACCTTCCCAGAGTGAAATGCTTATGTGAGTCACAGTTCATAATATTGCTTATTCAGCTACACCTCTGTAATTCGAGCTAATTGAGTTAAGTAATAGTGTCACAGGACTTTCGTGCAGACAGTTTCTGCTCTGGCTGTAGTTCCTTGCTGTCAATTATCCACTCACACTAATCACTATTACTGTCAAAACTGACATCAGTGTATTGCAGTATTTATCTTACTCCAAAAGGTTCATTTACATGTGGTATCTATTCTCTGCTTTCATACCTTATTCCCATTATCTGAAATGTTCCCACCTACCCTCCCCCATTCTATCCTTTCCTCTTTCTGTTATTAGCCATAGCCCTCTTTTATGATTAATTTTTAATTTATAGTATTAATCCCATTATTCTCAGCACTGATCAACAAATGTGGGTTCCCTAGCAGTCTGCTTTCCTCTTCTCCTCCTAATCAATCATTACCATAATAGGCTTCTTGTTACTCTGACTGCCTGCTCTGCACATTTTTCCAATGAAGGTGCTGGAGAGTCTCAAAAGCCTCTCAGCAGAGGAGAACTGATCTGCTGAACTCCAAAGGATCAGCATCATTGGAAATGAGAGAAAGCAATGGCTGATTGTGGCTTTACCTTGCACTACTCTGTCGAAGCTTTCGAATTTACTTGCAGCTGCTGCTGCTGATACAGTATTGAAGGAGATTTTACAGCAGCAGTATATTGATGCTATAAATAAGATCAAACAGTATTCCTGTTAATGATGAGGCTTAATAAGGAAGAAGACATAAAAAAAATCTTTCAAACCCCTATAGTGTTTCTACAGTTTATTTATTCTCTTCCTACAGCTCTCTTCAATATTTCATTTCTCTTATGATTCTTTGTTATGACTTTGATACACTTGGATATCTGGCTTTCTTCTAGGCCATATTTTATATTAGATTTAGATTACTTTTTCTCATACTATATGGACAATATTTGTTCTCCCATACCTTCCCTGTTTTTTATTCTTTCCACATCTCTTTTTTTATGCTTCTGCCTTGCTGCACGTCTCTCCAAAGTTGTATGACGCTGCCTTCTAGTGACTGCTTTACCTGTTCATCTTCCTTTTAATTTCTATTCCTAATCTTCATTCTACTTCTGGCTCACTTTGGATCCTTCCTATACAAGGTCTTTCTGTATTTCATTTAGATTACTTATTTCAGAATACAATTCCTAAACACAAGTGTAACAACCATAACTTAAACTCCTCCATCATCACGATTTCATACTGGGTGAGAATTTGTCTGGCTGAATTTAGAGAATACAATTAGTTAGCTCTATTATGCAAAAACACAATCTGAAAAAAATTAAGAATTACATGAAGATGGTCAGGTGTGTCCCCTGGACCATCATTTTCTTCCATCAGAGATACAATGCATGGTATCACAGCTCTCTCCTGAACATCTCATTTTCCTTTTGCTGAAGGCCATGCCCTAATCCACTACAGTTCATGTTTTTAAATCTGGCTTGCAGCCTACACTCCAGCACACCTTCACAGAAGACAGTATCTTTCCCTCCAGCCTTCCCAGCAGGCTTGGGAGGCACTACTCTCAGCTGAACCATCTGCAGTGTACAAGGAGGGTCTGCTGCTGATAGGATTTTACTGTATGTGCAGAAATTTTGAGGCCTGACCTTTGCACTGGCACCTGGCTGAACTCATCCTCCTCAGAGCCTCTGCCTGCAGGGCAGGGCAGCACCCGAGAGCTTTTTCTCCTCCCTGCAGCAGCTGGGTAGCCACAGAAGCAGCTATGGCAGTCACAAAGCACTGCAATCCTCCTTCCTGCCTGGGATTTTCAGAAACAGGTACAGCTGAGGAACACACAAAGTATTTCACAGTGTGATGTGAAGTTGGAAAGGTAAGCCTGCAGTCAGTCATGTCCTGCCTGTACTGAAAACAGCTGCCTGGAACACTCACTGGCCTCCCAGCAGTATTTCTACTTTACCTCTGTACCTCAATAATTCACCAGCACCCCAAGCCCATGCTGCTCCAACAGAGAACCCCCTTGCCCTTACACAGCTTCTGCCAGACAGCCTGACAACACAAGTATGAACTTTTCCCTACAATAGAGAAAATGCTGCCTATTCAAGCATTGCATCAAGCACTTGGCTGTGTGGGTTCCTCCTTAGTGCAACTCCTCCCCAGTTCTTCACAGGGAATTGCTAAAAATAGCATTTTTGTTTCTTGCCTACTGCTTGGTCTTCGGAATTCTATTGTAGTTTTGCAAGAAGTCAGTTTGTAAGAAACATCACTGAGAGACCCTGCATGAGTTCTCTCTGAGTACTGTGATTTAGAAAGCCTAGACAGAGCTGAAGGACCCAGTGATAAACCATACAGTCCTGGAGAACAGACAGGGTCACCTCTGGACTTTCCTACTAATCAGCATTGGAAGAGGCAAACAATTTACCTTTGATATACTGAAATGCAAGAGTTTTGTGCCAGTTTTCCCCTAATAAAGCAGTGACATTAAACATAACAATAATTTTTTCTTCCAAAGTGACCCTTATGTAACCAGCATAGCTGAGTGAAAAGGAGGGGAAATAACATGCAACACAGATTGAACAAAGGCTCTGGAGATTTAGTGTGCAGCTTCCAGTGTGAAGTGTCCTTTAGCAGCAAACCTGGCTTAAAATATCCTTGGTTTTATCACCTTTGCATCCTGGTCCTGCATCTATATCTCACCTAGACTGCCTCCTCCTCATAGAATTAATGCAACTTTTAGGAGCATGCACTGAAGTAATCCCTGTTGCAAAACTCCTTGGGATGGGGAGAGGGGTGGGGTGGGAAAGGCAACAAAAAAACTGATGCAAAAATTTAATTCAGTGACTGTTCATCTAGTACCCTCGCTTTCTGGGGAGTTTTGACTTGCAATTATTTTAGAAAATGCTTAGTTATTACTGAGGGATTCTGTAGAATGATTGTTGTTGAGACCTGCATTATGTGCAGATAGGCTTTAAAAATGACTTGAGAGTAGCACAACTCCTGGAAATTGGTATTAGTTTCCTTACCTGCACACAATAGAAAAGAACAAATTAGGAAAGTCATTAAACACCGGAGTGGGAAGCGGTGTCAGGTTTAAGTTTTGCACTTCAGAATATCATATTTTTCTTCACCCTGGGGAAAAGAGGTTTTTTTTCCCCACGGAAAATGGCCACCCTTCGCATCCAGGTGCATGTGGCCAACAGTGGGATGCCGCCTCCTAGAATGTGAACGTTGCAGGATTTCTCCCAGACCAAAGCTGCCAGCAACTAGGAGTCTGGCTGCCCTTGGAGCCCCAGGTGCCACCTTTCACCTGACCCCGAGACACTGAGGGAATGTGCTTTTTCCCCATGGAAAATGGTCACTGTTCATGTCCAGGCACATGTGGCCAAAAGTGGCACACTGACTGCAAGCTTGCGTTTTTTTCAATGTATTTGGAAGTCCTGGGATTTCTTTCACTCCCTCATTCACCTTCTCGTAAATAGCTTTGGATTATACGCTGTGCCTTCCTGTCTGTTTTCCTTCTCCATAATGAGATTTAGAGACACTACTGAAACTCAGAAGTTCCTTCTCAGAAGATAATAGATTGTAGAAGTTTTAAACATGTATGAAATGTTTACCAAGCACCAAATCATTATCTCTGCAACAACAGTTCTAAAGGGCAAGACTTTTTTCAATACATTGAAAAACAGTTTCATATTTATTTAATAGATTTTGGCAATTTGACCAAGTGTCAGATTAATAGGATCTGGGTTACAAAAATGTTACAGCTATAGAAGAATTTATGTGGTTTTTTAGCCATTTTGAATGTGGAAGATTATGCAGTGTAGAACATTTTTTCCCCCTTTAATTACGCTTTCCTTCATTACACTTTTACCACAACTTTATATGGCATTAGAAGGATGCTTGATTTTTTCATCTGTTTCCTGGCACATACTGAACCTTGACTTACTCAAAATGCCTCTCTTGTAAAAGTGGGGAGGAGAAAAGGGCCTGCTGGAGGTTTTATAAAGATGCAGGCTCACAGGCTAGACACAGGAAAAATAGCACCTGACTGCTAAGATTTAGGCTGCAGCAGCCTGGAGGGAGGCCACATCAAGGGGAAAAAGAGACGAGGCACAAACACGAAACCTGAGCGAGGCAGTGAGTGACAGATGGCAGTGTCAGCCTCGCCCCACAGAACAGGAACAAATATCGCCACAAGACTTCCCAGGGACTGGAGGCAGCCACGGCCATGCCCGTGCCTGATGGAAGGGGTGTCTTTGCTTACAGAGACTGCTATCTATTTTGTTTTTCCAGGGTGACCTCCACAACACTGACGTGGAGCCATCCTAGGCTTGAAACCAGAGTTTTGATACAAAGACATGTATAGTTAAATGACATACCATAAAAGAAGGTAATTTATAAGTCTATAATACAAGAGAAGATTATGGATCACTATACTTCAACAGGAAATTCATGGATATACCTCCCTGACATATCAATTTGGAGCCCATGCCTCTGGATGACTTTTCCCCTCCTTGTTTTTCCTCCAAGCATGGATGTCCTTTAGAGGAAGCTGTAATAAAACTAATTTCTACCATCACCAAGGGCACTGAAGATGAAAAATGAGAATACAAGTTGAAATGAACATAAATATTAGATGCTAAAATATATCACTGTTCAGAATGCAGTAGAGACTGAAAACTGTGCAGTCCTGCATATATTCTGTAGCTTGTGACAAAGTCATTTCTGTTTCTTTCAGGAAGATAAATAGGTCATAGAGTTCAACTACATAATCAGTTAACATGTATAGGGTATAGGAGAGAGTAGCATTTTCTCTTTCTATATCAATCTTTATGGAAACAAATAAAATGTAAGAACTTCCAAACTGTGAAATGCCAAATGATCTGCATTGAATGCTATAATCAGAGCTTAGAAACAAAATCAACAAAATTCTGTTACCGAATAAAAAGGAAAGAAAATTAAAGATGACATTTAAGAGCTTGATTTTCATA
The DNA here is from genome assembly GCA_013399195.1 of Dicrurus megarhynchus. Lineage (NCBI taxonomy): Eukaryota > Metazoa > Chordata > Aves > Passeriformes > Dicruridae > Dicrurus > Dicrurus megarhynchus. Next base: position 1,238,156 of record VXAD01004424.1, on the reverse strand, counting down.
ATGATTCAATACCCATAGCATGAATGGAGACTTGTCAAGTTGTTATTTATTACCTGTGAGACTGGAGAGTCTTACAATTGCACTCAAAGTGAAATGACGTCTATCAGGATTTTGTTGCTTTGGATCTAAAAATAAGGCCTATTCTTCATATTAATTTCAATTAACATTTAAGTCTGGCTATGGCACATGTATGGTATTGGGTTCCAAAAAGCCAATTAAAAAAATATTGACCTGTGATGTACATTTTTTGCCAAGGAAAATGTATATAAGTTATCTGAAAGCTTTTAGTCTATCTTACTGAACTACCTGTTACAAGTATTCTTCTAAGTCTTCTCATAACATGATTTGGAAAAAACAATTAAGAGCTTAAAAAGAACATCTAAACTTACTATTTGACCCATAAATGGATCACATTAATTTCTCATTATCTAAATTTACTTTAATGTTTTCTATAGTATAGCAGCATACACAAGAGATTAGAAGAAAGAAAGTTTGGAATGAGGATACTTACAGCAAAAATTTCCCATTTCCAAACTCACTATAGTATGAAGAATATTCATATACTTTTAGTGTTTAGGTACAGTACTCTGGGAGCTATTGTCATGTAGGAGAAAATACAAGGATAAACATATTTTGGATGAATAAGAGAGAATTTGCAGTATCATTTTCTTTGTGATTTATTTCACTATCAATGGAAATTTCTAGAAAAGGAAAGGGAGCTGAAGATCTGTGCCAGCATCCTCAGATTATCCTAAGAAAAAAAAGGTAGGGGGTAGCACACAGATGAGTGGCCATGAAGTTTGACAAGGCTAGTGATGGGTGTGCCTTAGGGCAGGTTTTCTGGATGTATCTGGATTCAGAAACTCAGTTTTCTGGATTTATCTGGACTCAGAAACAGGATGAGTGCCCAGGTCCTTAGGTCTCAGCGGTTTCTGTCTGAATCCTTTGGTAATAAATACATTTAAGGAATCTAGTTGTTTGCATGAGCCGACTAAGCTCTGCCACTCTTTCCTGTGCTGGATAGCACTTCCTATATTTTTGAAGTAGAGAAGCTTATCAGAGTAAAGAGGATAATTTAGGAACAAGACTCATAGTAACGTAAAAAAAAGGTTCAGATTCTGGCCCATAATTATAGTTTTTAATGGGATTGCATGACACATTCAGGTGAAATAGCGGCTCACAAACCTTCACCCAAACTTTGCTCTGCTGCCTTGTGCACCTTTGCTTGTGTAGATGATGGCAGCCTCAGACCCTGTCGGTAAAGCAGGCTCTGCCATCTCCAAAGTTCTTTAAAAAATAAAAGCCTGTTCAACCAGAAATTGAACAAAAATTTTTTAACCTCTTTAGTCTGTAAAGGCTTTTCTGAACCAAATCATCTAACCCTACTCTCTAGGTAGAATGAGACCCTGAAGGAAAAAGGTGTTTGGGAAGGGCTGGATGAGACCACTTTTATACAAAGTAACACTCAGTGTTAAAAGTAGGGATAGTAAATTAGGCTAAAAGCAAAATGTGGTAACAGACAATGACAAATTATGTGACAAAATATAACTATAAATGTGCATAAATTTAGGCATATAGAATAAACCAACCTTAAACCCCTGACATCTCTCTCAAAACTTCATTGGATCAGTTAATGGATATTATGTGATCTTTCAGTTTTTAAACCTCTTCTCAGCTGTAACAAGAATGTAAGGGATTTTTTTTTTTTCAGATTATTACATCACAAGAGGTAAATGGAAAAATGACTCGAGAAGAATTCAACCAAATTAAAGAGTACCCTTAAATTGCATTTGAATGGAGGAAATATATTTTATCATAACGAGTTGTTTTCACAACATGTATAGTAAGAAGTTCTTGGAAACATATGCTGCAACAATGGAGGATGTCAAAAACCCTTCTTTATTGCTGTTTGTTTATCAACAAAAACCTGCAGCCCCCTTGTAATAAAGGAGTATTTAGGATTCATCATTCAGCACAGACCCTCATCAACCCAGGTGACTGATAACTGAGGTTTATCTTTAACCATATCCAAGGTATAATTACTTGTAAGGTGACAGTGCCTTGCTCTTCAAATAACCTAATAAATGGCAATTTAAATGGGGCTTGGGTGTGGAAGAGCTCCAGGCACGGCAATGGTGGTTTCTTTGTGGTTACAGGTAAGGAACAAATAAGTGAGTTCATACCTTGGAATCCCAAGTCTAAGCACCAGTCTCTGAGCTGCAAACCAGATGGGATTGCAAGACCATGCACAGAAGCTTTTGAGGAGTTCTGCCACCTATTTCCTCAGCGCCCCCATTGAGCCTCAGCAGGCCACAGCATTTCTCAGGAGGCTGCAGACACAAATTCACGCTGACACTGGGACACCCCAGCAGCTGATTGTGACAGGAACACAGCAGCACAGAACATCACGACTGCTTCACCTTGGTTCAATAATAAAGGTGCTATCTATGCTTGCTTCACCCCTCCCCATTATTGCAATAACATGAGGAATTTAGCATTCCTGTTCTACAGCCATGGATGTTTTTCAGCTCACATTGTCAAAGCAGGGACTCAGCAGTGAGGAAGGCTGTTTGCATAAATGATAATAACAATAAAATCTAGGTCAAGATGTACTGCAAATTTTATATAGATATTGCAGGTACCTCTCAAAAACTGCCAGGGGTCTGGAATTGTGGCTAAGACAATGAAGACAGTGCAGAGGAAGGTCACTAGCAACCACCATATCTCTGTAAAAAAATCAAACAACCAAGAACCCAAAACTGATGTGTGTGAGAGTAGATATCATGAGAGCCTTAACTGAATTATAATTGCAGGGAATAGAAGGGAGAGAGGTCCTCAGGACAGGGGAAAAGTGCATCCAACATGAATACTAGAACACAGAGTTTTCCTGTTGATTCTGCTCACATACTATTCACACAGTTTTCCTTCCAAGCACCTGAACCTTATCAAGTAAATATTTATCAATATTGACTGATAAGTGGCTCTAGAAAAGAAGCACTTGAATTTTTGAAGACCAGCCCTTGGACTACATTTTCAGATCATTCAATCTCCCTGTAAGAGCAATGAAATGCTGAGATTACACAGCATATCTATGAGGTCTAAGTTATGAGAAAACCCACAGCAAGCTGGCACCTGGGAAAAATTATCTTTTGGTAACCCAAGCAGAAGGACACACAGGAAATACACATATTTTTTACAGTTCTCATCCCTAGCTTTGGCTATCAAGACCTCTCAGTTTTGAATAGTTAAGATTTTTACCAAAACTTTAACAGAGACTGAAAAATAACTATTCATATTCTGCTGTGTATATAGATACATGCATTTTACTGAAACAGATGCCTGTAGATTCTTATGCAAGTAATACGCATTAATTTACCATTGTTGGGACTTAAAATAATTTGTGTTCACTCCTAAATGCCATGAGGAATAGAAGAATATAACATAACACATTCCTCATGCCTGCAATGTGTCAATGCCACTCATTCTCATATACACTAATTGGTTTGTGTACTCCTAAGTTAATCACTGACTTTTTAGAGATGAAAATTCATATATAGTTAAAATTTAAATTTCTATATTTGTTTCTTATTTTTAATATCTATATATTTAGGATATTCACCTACCATATGTTACAGAGCCTTATTATTTCAAGTGTAAAAAAAAAAAGCAACTTTGCATTTACAATCTGCTCCTAAAATAATCACCATTGTTCTGCTTATAAGACTCACCAGGTTGCAAAGGAAAATACAACAGAAGGGAAATAAATTGGTTATTATACTCAGGGCCACACAAAAAAAGGAAATTCTTTAGAAGAAAGTAATTTGGCTGTCTTTTTAAAGTTCCACTTAACTTTTCTTCACAGGAGCATCCTGAAAAATGTACAGGTTCACTTCATTTCAGAAACCAACTAGTTTTCTAACCAAAGACATCAGACAAGGAAAAGACACACATACATTATTATTTACAATCCAGTATTCTTGAAAGCATCAATCTTGATGAGTCCTTCACTCTGATCTTTGTATCCTGGTAATAACAGTTCATCAACAGAAGAGTGACCAATATAAATAAATCAGACAGAAAACAAATGAACCTAGAAAGAGGCTCTGCCCTCTTCATCTTGAATCTGTGAGAGATGAGTGATAGAGAGCTGGACACAATAAAAGACACATTGCAAAGAGGCTACAGGAAGCATTTGCCTCTCAGTCTGAAATTGCAATTCAAAACCAGACACCAGCTATCACTTCAACCTGAAGGGACCTGTTCTCCCCTTCACTGAGAATCCCCCAAGCACTGAGGCTCACACCTGTACAGGCACATTTGCTGCAGCTGCTGCTCTCCTCAAACATAGCAGTGAGCCCTGCTCAGTCCTTCATTACCAAAGCATGAAAAAAAATGTTTTGGTGGTATCCTTTAGGCTCTGGACCCCAGCTGGACAAAAAGGTCTCTCTGCAACCCTGGGTGAAGCTCCAAACCAACAGAGTACTTACCCACTGCTGATGAGATTTTTCCTCATCCCCCATGCAGATCTCCTGGCTGGCAGTTCAGCTGCTTTGGATTCAACTCTAAGTTGTCCCTCCCCTCCCACACTTTCTTCAGGAAGTCGAGGCACTCAGCATGTGATCCTTCTCTCAGAGGCCAGAACCTGAAAATTTAAATGTTGAAGTTGAGGGGCTTTTTTTTAATCCTTAAAACAAAACCCCACAATGGAGGCAATTTTCAAACTCCTAATAGAATCTTTTATTAATGTATTTTTTTAATATTACCTTCTATTATCTCAGGTAATTTCAAGCCTACTTTTTTTCTGAAAACTTTTGGAATGATTAGTTTTTAGGGAGAGAGACGCTTAAAGTATTTTTTTAATAGCAACATTTTTTTCAAGTGTTTTCTGCTCACCTGCCTCCAGTTCTAAGTGTCGTTCTGAGCAAAAAATAGAAGGACAAAATGGGATCCATTCTTAATTTGATTTAGGTAATAAATCATTTTAGCACAGTTAAACAGTAAGAATGTTCAGAGGGATAAAGGCAGCACAGAAAAAAGGTGCACATCAGAATCTTATTCCCAGTCCTTCCATGTCTCATATTTCAGGGTTTGTGCATGGTTGCAGCACACAGAGAAATCACTTGCACTGGTAGCACCTTCTCTGAGCACAGCAGTCACAGAAGTAGCAGTGTCATTGGTAGGACAGGAGAGACACATGGCCAAGGACTGGATTGAAGCTGAAAAGTGAACTTGTGCCCTTGGTAGAGCAAGGTGTGATGTCCCAGAGGACAAGGAATGCAGCATCATAAAAACAACAGTTTCATGAGGGATCCTCAAACTCAGGAAAAAAAAATTATTGGCAAGATGAAAAAAGGATTGAAAAAAAAGATTGAAAATACACCTGTGGCAAGAGGACTAATTTTGAATCCATTACATAACAATGGATGGAGCCCTGTTACCTGGCCTGTTTTGAAGCAAATACAGCACAATTTTACCTCTGTTCTAAGCTCTACCCTCTTTCAGGAGTCACATGGCTTTGCTTGTCCTTCAGGCAGAAAACAGTCTGCATACTATTCAGAGATCAGACGCTGCTGAAATCTGATGAATTAATGGTTTAATTCTGCCAAACTACCCTTGAAGAGACTTTCATTTCATGGAGGAATTTAAAAGGGGTTCGCTCCTTTTGAAATATTTTGTTTGGTTAAGAAAAAAGCACTTTCAAACATCCTTTGCTGTACCAGGGCACTTAGCAACTTGTCCAGTGGGTCTTTACCCTCTGTCTAGAAATAATACAGCTTTCAAAATTTAATGCTTTTATTTTGTTTGTGTTGAATTTTTGGCTTTCTCTGAGCACTGTTGTATGCTGTAATAACACTCATTTTGAACTAAGTATTACTGAAGTTCATTATGGGCATGCACACAGTGTTGTCTCCTGTTTCCCTTAGAGCAAACTAAAATATTTAAAATCAATTTCAATTGAAATATTTATTTGCTTTTCACTTTTCGAGGGAAAATAAAACAAACTCATTTGTTTTGAGGTGCAATATGTGTCTGAATCATGGTGTCATGTTTTAACTTGAGGGAATGGCATGAAGCTGTATCAGGGTGGGTTTAGGGTGGATATTACAAAAAGGTTTTTCACCCAGAGGGTTGTCTGGGCACTGGAACAGGCTCCTTGGGGAAGTGGTCACAGCACCAGCCTGGCAGAGTTCAAGAAGGATTTGGACAACGCTCTCCGGCACATGGGGTCATTCTTGGAGTGTCCTGTGCAGAGCCAGGAGTTGGACTCGATGATCCTCATAGGCCCCTTCCAGCTCAGGATATTCTATGATTCTAGGACAACCCCAACTGGAAACTAAATTCACCCCCTCCCTCCACAGTGGGACTGGGGGCAGAATCAGAAAAGTAACCCTGAGAAGACTCATGGGTTGAGAAAAAGACAGGTGAGCTGGTAAAGCGAAGGCCATGCACACAAGCAAAGCAGAACATGGAATTCACTCAGCACATCTCATGCGCAGGCAGGTGCTCAGCCCTCCCAGGAAAGCAGGGCTCCATCACATGGGAAGGTTACTAGGGAAGACAAACACCATCACCGGTTAACCTTCAAGCTAAGAAGATGCGTTACAATGCCCAGGCACATTTAACTTGAAAAGTAGTACTCCAAAGCTTTTTGACAAAGGACTTAATTTATGTCATTGCTCTTCTGCTTCACAGAGAGGTAAATGAGCATATAAATAGTGAGATTGTTAAAAAAACTGAAACTAAAACATGGTCTAGAGCATGGCCTTTTAGAATACAGGAAATCTGCAGCCTGTAAAGTAATACAGGCAGCCTGCAAAACTACTTTTCAGAGGTTCTTGTGCTCCTGGACATCAGTACTGCAGTAGGTACAAACCACAGCACAGTGTCCACCTTGAAACCAGCCCTTACTGAACCAATTGAGCATAGCAGCTGAGGAGGAGCTGAGAGTAATTTCCAAAACCACGGGTTACTTTTCATGAAGTTCTGCATGCCATGGGGAGAGAGTTAGATGGGACTTGCTAAGCCAAAGCACCCGTTCAATGCTGAGCCAGAAGAGTTTTCCCTGACTGCCTCAGCAGTCAGACAAGTAGAACAACCACCTTAGACAAATATGGGGCATTTATGCTCTTTGCATATACATGCAACAATCTTGCCTGTCAAGATGAATTCAAACTTAACAAGTCCTAACAAACTCAGAGACATGACAGAAATAGCTCATAACACTTCAACAAAATGGAAAATGGGGGCCTGATTTTCCTAGGTTTTGGACAGTTATTAATGCCCTTATACATTTATATGGTATTTAATACAGGCCCACTATGATCCTAGAGTCAAGCATGATTGATCATTATGAATTATGTGTTAATAATGATTAACTGCAATGATTAACTGCTGCTGTTGAAGTCAGTGACAACTACAGTTGCCATTGTTACGTTAATTTGCAACACTAAAAATGATGATGAACTAAATTGACTTCATTTACTTTAACATAACCTATACTCTGTTTTAATTATTGTAAAATCTGTTCTAACAGTTCTATAAATACCTTGCTGGAAATCATGTCAAACCCCATTCTCCCCATTCCTATATTATTAGTAGAGTTTGTTTAAGTCAAAATATATGTCTTTCTAAGATAATTTATACATAACAATATATTACACTTCCTTGATATTATTTGGGAGATTGAATGGAAATACAGTTTAATTCAAAATCCTTGAATAGACCCAGCTCCAGGAATTACTCATATTACCTGCCCAGATGAGAACTACCCAGGCTTGCAACCCAGAGGGAATGTGACGAGTCCTGTAAAAGGCAGGTGCTACAGTAATTGAGCCAGTTATCAAAAACTTGAAGTTTCCACTCTGGCAGGTGGTTGCCATTTGGACAGACAAAATCATGCATCTGCCCTGTGCCTGATTCAGAAGGTTGTGGGGCATTAAGGAGACATGCACAAAGGAGAAGCAGAGTAGACAAGGAGGACTGGTGGTGGGAGGTTAAAGAGTGCTGATCCAGCAATGCCACCGAACATGGGACAAATGACACAGAATGATAACTTCAGGGATCAGACCCCTGTTGTCACTGCAGTTCATGTACCACGGTGTGAATCCAGTGTCAGTCAGTGACACCTGAGCAGTGGCTATCACACCACACATTCACTGTCCTCTGTGAGGCTGAGGAGCTGTCCTCAAGCTACTTTGAGATACACTGAGCAATTCCAGTGACAAGGATAACAGATGAGATCCTGAACTGTTCATCAGGACTGATGTGAACAACAGAAAACATGAAATTTTGCTGGTCCAGCTTCCATAAGTGGCCTATGTAAATAAGGACTTGTACAGCTTGTACTGCACAGAATGAAACAGGGATACTCAAAATGGACAAAAGACTTAGTGTTTGTTCAACCCCTGCAGCAGTCCTGTGTGTTGGCTTTCTTCCAAGTCCTGTGTTACCTTCATCCCTTTCTTGCCAGTTTTCCTTTGGAGAGTATCAACAGTGAATGAAAGGAAACAAAAACCCTACCCTTTTCTCCCTGTTGTCTCCCTCAATTTGTTTTTCCACAGAATCCCCAGGAACAGCACAAACAACATGGCCAATAACCCCTCAGAGCTGTGGCAAACTGTCAGGAGAAGTCCAGCCAGTGACCGAACCATAAGCAAACCTGCTATGGTGAAATGGAATTAGCTGCAAATTTGCCAGGGTTCCATGTTTTCCTTGTACCATTTAAAACATAAATTGAAAAAAAAAAAAAAAAAAGGCATTGTAGTATACAGTACATATACGGTATCTGTATAAACAGATATCTATCTTAAATTCTGAGTGGCAGCTTTTTGCTAGAGGCATACTCACCCGGTCACAAATGCCTTGTGTCCATGAGAGAGGGCAGCATTTCTGAAGTACAAAGAATGGTCCACAAGATCCCATCTTCATTAAATGAATTGGAGAAGGAAAGTTATTGCAATTACAGTGCTGTGAGTACAGAAGATCTGTGGTTCAGCAGACAGGATACCAGCCCATGTGTCACCTTATGTTTCTGTCAGACTCTCCCTGCAGCATGGGAAAGATACTCAGTTTCTCTGCTGGGTGAGCATTTCCTGGGAGCAGCAGTGGAACACTGATTAAGGCATCATCCCTGCTCTCCTCCAAACCATCTGTCTCCCATGGTCCAACACCCTATTCCCCAGTCACAGTGGTGGCACTAGAGATGACTCTGGCTGCACTGATGTATCACATATTCCTCCTGGGGTCTGCCATGCCAGCACTCCATCCCACCACCACTGCAGATCTAGCATGTGGCTCATCTAATGGGAACAGAGGCAACTCTGAACCCAGGATGGGTGCTCAGCCTGAAGCACAGCCCCACCCTGATCCTTTCCCCTCCTCAGCTCCTAAGCTGAAATACGAGATGGACCTGTTTCCCTGCCTTGCAGGATAGGGAGGGCACACACAACACGGATGCTGCCCAGCCAGTCAGAGGGGCTGCGTGAGGGCTTGGCTGTGACAGCTGATTACTTCTGGTCAGCCTTTTCTTCCTACACTGAGGTATTTTGCCTTTTTTGTCCCCAAATCATACTAATTGCTCTGGTGGAAATGAGAGCTGACGTCTCTCAAAAACCCAGCACAGAGCAGCAATGAAATTTGGAAATGTAGAAGAACCATTAAAAAAAAAAACCCAACCCTCTCAGTGGTTGCAAAATTAGAAAAAAAAAAAATTTCTAAATAATATTCAGTAAAAAAACAAGAATGGGTGTAATTCCTTCTTTTAGCTTTTGTTTATTATGAGGCTAGAGTTTGGACTGTGGCAACATATCTCATTAGCTAATAGCTAAATTCAAAATAATTAAGGACCATCTGAAGATTCCTTTCCCAATATCTACAAACTGAAAAATAAAATATAATCATAGAGTTATAAATAAAAAATATAGGCCCCTTAACCATATGTTTCAAAACTATTAAGTGTCTGTCCTTCTGATTTGTTCTTAGAGGAGAGATCTATGTTCTGATATCAATACCCCTAGCTATACTGACTGTAAAAAGCCAGCTTTAATATTCCACGTACAATTAATCAGAGGTAAAATAAAATAAAAATATTAAGCTATTCACATGCTGTGGGTATCATAACCCACATTCAACATTTGGCTGGTTGCAAAGTGTAGCCTTTATAGATTTCACAGTATTTCCAAATTACAGTCAGTTCAGTGAAGGTCACCAACAAAATTTGAGCATACCACAATTCTCAAGACATTCATTTCTAAAGACATTATTGAAATTTTGATAGTGTATCTTACAAACACTGATCAATAAATTTTAGTGGAGGTCTTATTACATGCATGTAACACAACTGATTATTACTTTTCAGTAGTAATTGGTAGATTCATAGGCTTTTCCACATTAAGAAAGGCATGTGGGGTCGTATGAAAAAGTGTCAGATGCTTTGTGTAGCCAGGGCTATTAGAGCACACAGTGACCCTTTCAGAATTGGAATACAGAAAATGCAGAAAGTTCTGTTTGCTCTTGAACAGCCCACAGCAATGAGGTCAGGTGCCTGGCCCCAGTGTCGAGCCTACAGCTTACTTCTCAAATTCCTTGATGCCCCAAATTTGGATCTTGCCTTGTAAAGGAACTAATTTTTTGCTATTGTGCCTTCAAGAAGAAACTACATAGTTCTTGGCTGTAATATCTGTAATTTTTTGTTTTCCTTAGTCTCTTGCTTTTACAGTGCCTTTTCTGCAGGTTTATTTTCTTTTTCTCTTTTCGTTTCTAACATAGTGATGGTGCTATTTTTATACAATTACCTGAGCTGAGATAGCTTAGCTCTACAGATTATTAATGTTCAGAGCATGAGTACACACACACACAGAGAAATGTAATTTGAAATCATTGCAGATCCCAGGACTCTCATTTACAAAGGACTCTCACTTGCTCTCATTTTCTGCAGTTATAACTTTTCCTCTCAGGCTTTATTAATCAATACTCCCATGGGGATCAAATATCAAAGCCTGACTGCCCCGTCTAAGGCAAACTACCATGTAAATCAGTGGTGTTTGAAGAATAAAACAGGAGAGGGTCATCAGTCAGATGTCTCAAGATTAGGCTTACTAAATTCAGCAGCGCCAGAAGGACAAGGGTGGACAAGGGGTTTTACATCTCTCTAAGTTTTACATACCCAATGTTTTATTGTGCTTGAAATGTGAGAAATTGTTTTTAATTTGGCTTCCAAAATCAGCAGGTGTCAATAGTTTGGGAGCCGTGAGCAATGCTATATTTATTATTTATTTCTACTTCTGTCACTGTAGCTTGTGAGAGCTCAAGTGCTGAGCCATCATTGGGCTGTGCTAAGAGTTATTTAGATATAAGGAAAAACCAGAGCTCCTGGACACATGAAAGCCCCATGGTTAACAAATTGAAGCACTTTTCTGATTTGCCATAATTAGGAGGAAATTCTCTAGGTAAAATGTTTCCTATCTTCCACAGACCTTGTCATGTGCAACACTGTTTTGCTCAGTCAGCTCTAATGACAACAACCTCTTCCTGCACCCAGCATGTGACACTGTATGAGCAAACAGGGCACAACGGGACACACAAAGGCAGCATCCTCACTGCACAGGCTGGGGGATGTGGCAGCAGCCAGGTCCCAGACTGCTCCTTCTACTACCCAGAGAACTTTTCCTGAGATGGGTTTGTATTAATGACACTACTGAGGATCCTGAGGATACAAAACACCATTAGCATTACCTTGGTTGCTAAAATGCAGACGGTGGGAAGCATTTCTAGCAGTTCAGAGACTATTACCAGCTGAAGAATGTTATTGTTTTGCCACCCTGATATTTTTGCCCTCTTAATGATCCCTCCTTTCTAAGAGTTCCTTGAATTTATATTTTCAAAGCAGGAGATAGCTGAGAAATAATAAAATACATCGTTCAGGGCATTTTTAATGTCCAGAAACCCTATTATCCTGATTTCCTAATGAATGTTCAGCCATGTGCAATAAATTGCAATGAATTCTATATATTAAAACAATTAATAATGGGCGTTAGAGAGTCAAGCACCTAATCCAGAAAGCTTGTTATTGCTTGCATTAGGTTGAAATGAATAACAAACTGTCTGAGGTCTCCTGTGAGCTCTGAAATACAATATTTAAAAGTAATCTCTTTCCGTGGTAGGTATTTAAAATACCATATGACTTCAGAAGTCAGTTTGCAATACATTAAAAAAAATTTAAATGACTGAAAAAGAAAGGAGAGGCAGTAATGCTTTTAATGTTCTTTGCCATGTTAAAAAGTCATCTGTTCCCTGTCTTTAACATTTACAAATGTGCACCATGACAAGGAGAACAGATTCTCCTCTCTGTGTCTGCATACACATACCCAGGGAAGTGCTATACAGGTAATCTTCCTTCTGTGCTGCATGGTAAATTACATATTTATCCCTAAGATTCAGGTTTTATTTAGTGATTATCCTCTTGTTCCAAGTATTTTCCAAGGTGAAAGTGATTCTTGATATTTGATGACCATTGACATGGTGGCGGCGGTGCTGACTGGCAGAAAACTATAGGCCTGAGGTTTGCAGGGGTCTTGGCAAGCAAAAAGCACTAAAAAGGCAGGTTTACCCTATGATTGCCACTGGCCAAACACTATTCAGCCTGTAGTTTGCATTTTGTCCATATGCGTTTTAGAGAATAGGTGATTAACTCTTTCACTCAAACGTACTTCCCATAATAAAAGACCAAGATAAAGGATTGTCAAATAAAAATGGAAGAAGTAGACCTGATCTAGTGAAAGGTGTTCCTGCCCATGGCAAGCAGTTTGGAACTAGATGATCTTTAAGGTCCCTTCCAACCCAAGCTGTTTTATGATTCTACGAAATCACAGCATGTCCAATTTCATAAGCTCATGTTTTAAAAATGTTAGGTTACTCTCTACGTTAGCATAGAGAATTCTACACTGAGTTTCACCTGCATATCATTGCTGGGCTTCAGAACTTCTCAGTAAATTACTGTGAATTTCCAGTGAGATGTAAAGGACGCCACTATTACCTTTAGGGAGATGTCAGTAGACAGCCATAGGGAATAGCACAAGTATATAAGGTGCCACACTCCTGGGGGAGCACCAACCTTCCTTCAGTTTCTCTGCTCTTCACCTCAACATCACAGACTGGCATTGCAGATTCTCAGTAGTCTGCAATATCCCCAAGTCTTTCTAATATTTCATTAGCTTCTAAAACATAGTTAAATTCAAGAAATAAAAAAAAATGTAATGAGATTACCTAATTTGGCAAATTCAAATACAAAGAAACTTCCCATAGGAAAAAAGAAAAAAAAAAAAAAAGCACATACCTTGTGTTCTTCAAAGGCAGGGATGGCTGCTTAGCACTGCATCTAATAATCTGTCCTGATGATTGGAATATAGTTTATATTTTTCAAAATTCTGAACTAAGAAAAAGCATCTAAATGATATAGTCATTGGTACATAGCTCTAACATCTGAAGACAGCTGAGTCAATTAAATCAATGGCAAAGATTACATCTGTAAAGCATTGTATTTCCAGAGTGTAACTAATGGGAAAGGAAATCATTGTCTTTGAATGAAGAGATAGATAAAATTCCTCTTAATTACACTTCATTACCCAAGAGTAGTCCCTGTGAGTGATACACAGCAAAACAGTATGCAATCAGTTCAATGTTTTATAAGTAAAAAATCACTGTGGGATATGATGCATGCTAAGAGAACATAGCATTACTGTTATCTTCTCATTTATATTTCATGACTACTGGCCCTTTAAATGATGAGATTTCCTTTCTCCTATGAATAGATGTCCTTTGATAAGGGACTACTTGATTAGTAATCAGTGATAGAAAGCATTTTTGGCATTTTGGATATTGCAGTCTTAATCTCAGTCCTTTATAGCTACAGATGAAAGTCATGCTTGAACGATTGACGTTTCCCCTTTATTGGCCAAAACAAGAAGCTGGTCTAAAGGAAAATTTGGATTGACCAAAAATATGACTGCAAAGGCAAAAGAAAAAAAAAAATTGTTAAAGATTTATTTTCTAGTGAGCATACTTTGGTTAACTAAGAATGAAGCATTTTTTTGATGATTTTTAACAGTGTAGAAAATAAATTGATGAAGATGTAGTGAGACAATTTTGAAAAAGAAAATAAAAAACGTGTTGGTTTTTTTTTTAATTTTCCATACTTTTTTGGATTTTCCCAATTCTTGTCTGATATAATTTTAGGAATTATATAAGTGTTCTGGTTGACTTTGGGACGTAGTTTGTGAATTAAATCTCAACAGAAAAAATTCTTCCAATGGCAGGAGACATAATGGGAATTTTGCCATCAGACTAATGAGAGAGAGGCTGAGCAGTGTATCTGCTTTGTATACTTTTTCTGGAAAAAGGCCAGAATTGGGCATCAGGTACTTTATTCATTTGTGGACAATAAGACCTTTCATGGTTATATTAGAGGAGCAACAAAATGTAGAAAGAAATACCTCATGTGAAGAACTCTTTCTGACAGAAGGGCAGGAAGAAAATTACTCTACTGCTGCACTCTTCTAGTACGTGATTTCTTACAATTTCTTGTCATGCATGTGGCCATTTTCCAAGCCTGAATGGGTCTGATCTGATCGGGTAACTTTGATATTCTTATACCCCTAAACGCTTACATTTAGTCATAATTCACCCATGGATTTAGTGCAATCTCAAGGTTATTACTTCAAAGTTCTTTTGTGTTCTGGAAACAACTTTTAAAAAGTTTAGCCTTGTCACTTACGAACACATGTTGCAAAACCAAAAATAAGCCCAAGGACCTGATTAAAATATTCCTCTAATTTCAGTGAATATTGAACCAAGTTTCCAAAGAAGCCAGCACATCCAATTTCATTCCATGAATTATTTCCTACTACTTTTGATGGATGCATTTGTGGAGGAAGAGAAGTCCTTTAATGAGACCACAGATGTGGTGACTCTCACCCTGGGGCACTACAAATCTAATTCTCCTAAGACCTGTCTACCAATTTTCAAGAACCAGAATAGTAAAGAAGTGAGGACATTTTTCTTGAGCAATTGGTTGGTTCTGAGATCTTTGACAGTGTGGGTTCCATTAAAATCATGACATATATCAGACCTTGGTATTTACATTTATTGTTTTCTTTTTGTGGTATTCCTATATGGATGTCAAAATTTTAATGATGCCCTCTGTTTTTTGAAGTGGAAGGGATGGAGCTGTCACTTGTAAGGGTAGGCAGGTCTGTTATCTGAGAAAGAAACAGCCATTCTGAAGATATTTTTCACATGAAACAGTGCTAAGCTAACAGCAAGGGACAGTCTTCGAAGTGTCAGTCCATTCTTCACTCACTCTGTAGTGCCTAGATACTGTCAGAGCGCAGTGTAGGATGTATGACACAAAAATCTTCAAATAGCATGTGGAGGGGCCCAGCATGAGAGCCGGGCAAGACAGATACATATGTTATAATGCAATGCCTCAGTGCCACAGGGCTTAGGCTGCTGTATTTGTCACAGCTAGCTGTAGTGTATATATATATAAATATACGCGTGTGTGTGTATGTATGTATATATACATACACACACACACACACGCGTATATATATATATATATACACACTATATGTAAATATATATACATACATATGTATATATATTTACATATATGCTGTTCCCAGCAGTTTAACCCCTCTTTGCTTAACTGGTAATTTGAGCTCAGCTTAAACGTTCACACAAATATATGTGTCTGTGTGTGTGTATATATATATATACACACACATACATAAAGCACATTTTCCTTAAGAGCAGCTGCCTTAGCCTGTGGGAGACACCCAAACTCACAAGCTGCGAGATCTCATTGCAGTAGTCTATATCATGCTTTTAGCTCTTGCCCAAAACCCATAGGCTAGGTGCATATGGTACACTGAGTACAAGCAAGGTGCCTCCTCGTGCAGGTGTCAGGAATGTTAGCTGGGCATCACATTTCCTCACTCAAATCAAATTTGATCACTACATACCCACGCATGTTGCAGATGTGTGCACAGCCCAGGAAAAGAAAAGAATCCAGGATCACTGAGGTGCCTGTTGGAGACATAAGCCACAAAAAAAACCATCTTCATGGTTGGTACCTGCAGTATTTGCTCCTTTTGATATCTTCTCCCAGGCAGTGCAAGTCAGCGACAGATTTAATTTTACTGAACACCAAAACCTGGCAGCTCCATGACTAGACTCTTGGGAATTGCAGTGGTCTGGAAGACCAGAGATACGACACCTGCCCTCTGAACATATTTTTCTTCTCCTTTACAGGGGCTATAAAGCATCCTCCTACTCCTGTGTAGTAGTAACTGCTCTCATTGACAAAGTGTCAAAAGGCAGTAAGGCAAACAGTTTGGGATAAATCCCCTGGTGCTCTTAAGGGTGGAGTCCTTGAACAATGGAATTTTACAGTTCTTAGATGCCACAGTGGAATTACACTCCTCATCCTAATGGTCACTTTGTAGCTGAAAGAGAGGTCCAGATCTATGAAGAAGTAATCATGCCCTGTTATCTTTCATTACCAGCGCTTTCCCTAAGCACTCTGGGAGCAGTCAGCAAGGGTTTAGCAGCTGTGGAGCCATTCTCTTTCTGTTTTCTTTCATGGACATATGTATAAATCAGGGAGGACTCAATTGAAAAAGGGGTGCATTTACTTAGGCTTAAAAGCAATGAGAATCTGGCTTCATATGTTCTATTTACTCAGAAAAGTAGTAAACTCTCCCCAGGCATGGAGCTGGGCCAAGCTACACAGTCCTGCCAACGCACCACCGTAGAATGAGGGCTAAAATTTGGCTCTAAAAATTTAATCCCAAGGAGTAATTTGATTACTTTTAAATGCAGCTTCGTTTTCAATTATTTTTCTCAGCGTGCTCTTTCCTCGCCTCCATCCGGAACTCGAGCTGTGCCATTATGTGCCTGCGCCTGGCCGGAGGAACACGCAGACCTCCTCCAGGCAGGGGGTACCAAATCCTGTCCCCCTGCTCGGATGGCACCTGATAAAGGTACCCTCCTCCTGCCCAGGGCCTCGAGGGGCCTTGGTTTAGCCGAGAGACAACACAATGCTCGGGCAGCCCATGAAAAAGCTGCAAATGCTGTCGCTAGCCCGTGACTGCACGGCGCAGAGCAGGGATGATTTCAGACCCCCATGCTGGCTACTCACAGCGTGGCACAAGCAGAGCCATGGAGAGCTCCTGGCTCAGGTCCTGGAACAGCATAACTGCTCCAGGGGTATTGCCTCCTGCTCGGAAACTTGCTCACTCAGTGCAGTCATTACCTCACCGTGCTGTATTTTGTTTGACAAGCATGTTATATATGATGGAATAAAAAAAGGAATGCTGCTGATGCTCTCCTTATTGTCCTTATCAGATGACAGCATGCACTTCTGTAGGCGCTTGCCAGCACTCAGAGGAAACTGAAAAGGCTCAGCACTTTTCTGAAACTCAGGACTTAAAGCCAAAGTCAAATATAAACCTAATTGTCTGCATTTTGACACTCAAAGTAGAAAATATATCTTAACTTCATGGCCCTCAACTCCTCAAACAGCAGTAAAAAATGGGTCAGTCTGCAAAGTGAGAATATCAGCAATTCTTTCCTTTTCCGAGTTCACTTAGATGAGTGCATAGTGATATTTTATACATGTAATAAAAAAATCAGGGCATGTAAATTAATCCAGTGTAACTAAATATTTTAATTTTCAAGTTCTAAAAATAGATCAAGGAAGACAATACAATATATCTTCAGAAAACTACATAAATATTAGTGGGATTTTGATGACATTCTTTAAATAAATTTGCTATTGAGGATAATGCCTGAAGTACTAGCAGATAAAAGGGCACAAGAATTATGTCAGGAAAATTCATACACTGACTCAGAACTGGGTTGCAAACGTAAGTAAAGTGATTAAAAAAAAGAAAACAAAAAGAAAACAACCAAACCCTCTGTGGGTTGTTCTAGAAAGCCAATATAGTAATATTAAGGTATCTATCATAATTTTACAGCTATTGAGCTGTGAACATTTAGCCACACTAATTCACTTAAATCTCACATTGATCTTCACAGAAACTAGTCAAAGATGAACTACGCACCACGATACTGCAACACTAAAAGGTAATTATTGATCCCTCCCCCAACACACAGCATTTCTCATGTATGGTGAGAGTTTTTGCTTTTGACTCCCGGGTGTTTAGCACTAGTTAAGTCAGTCACACAGCAGAATCATTTGAAGACTGGCATCCACCCTCTCAGAAAGTCAAAAACATTATACAGCATCTAGTCAAGATGACCTGATGGCTGGTCTGGGAGTTTGATCAAGAATTTAGAGCAATGGAAAACAAGCACAGCACATATTTAATGGATTCAAATTAGAGAATCATCAGTGATAGATGGAGTTTTCATCAGAGCTCTACAGTGATCAGCTTTTGGCCCTTATATGTTCAGCAGCTTTATCAACACTCTGAAGGACCAGAGAAAATCACAATCTAAAACTCAAAAATGGCTGATAAAGAAGAAAATCACCTGCTAGGTTAGACAAAAGAGCAAACCCTTAGTGCTGTAACACAGCTCCATGTAAAGGGATACATCCAGGAATAAAAACTGTAGGACACACTTACAGGGTAGGGGAAGTTCACTTAGGGATCTCTAGAAGGCATTTAGGAACAACAGTGGATAAATAACAGTACATGAGTGCCAGTGTGATGCCGCATCCAAAAGAGTCAATACAGTCCCTGGAAGAATAAAGAGGAAAATTTCTGCAGGCATCCAGTCTGCAGGCAAGCAGAAGGGAATTATATTAAGTCTGGATTTGGCCCTAGAGCTTCATGTTTGGGAGTTTATGCTGAAATACGGTGTCCGTGATTCATCAGGGATATTGATAAATTGGAGAGGGTTCAGAGAAAAGCAGTGAGAATCATTACAGGGTTGGAAAGCAAGCCTGTAAACTCCAGGACAGCCGTGTAGTTCACTCATCAAAGACATTAAGGGATAACTTGATCTGTGTCTTTACATAATAGGAAAGAAAACTTTGATAATAAAATAATATAGCAATATCCAGAAGTAAAAGTCAGAAACAGAGTAGAATTTAAATTGACATTTTTACTGATCACTGAAAGAATTTAAGAAATATCTGTGCTAGACCCCTAAACTTGGAAATGCAATCAATAACTTGGAGGTTAATCTAAAAGAGTTTCCTTAGTTAACTAAGATGGAATTAACTCAGGAAAGGTCTGTGTAAGTATGAGGTCAGGCTATTTTATTAAAAAATGGTCTTTTCAATTTTCACAGTCTGAAAAGAAGTTATGAATAAAAAGTTGAAGCCAAGGGAAACCACACATTCAGAACATCAGCATCATCTAGAATTTGGAAACTTTCTGCCCCTTAACTAAGGATTTGAAACTTTAGAGGACAACCATGCTCCTTGCTATCTTTTTTCTCTTCACAATATACTCACATCTCCCACTGACCTGCACATTTCTTTAAAACTGAGCAACAAGACTTTAAAAAGAGCCAGCCCCACAGAAGGCACAAGCTTCCTATGAGGCTGCCACTATTGCCTTGGTGACACACAGTTGGAGTGTATTCCCCAGAATGCAGGATACAAGCTGCAAGTCACACACCTCTGCCATTTACCCGAGCAGCCTGTTAATCCCCAGCTCCCATCTATGCACAGGGTTCTCAGTCCTAAATAGAGACAGCACTTTGCACTGGTCTTTTTGGAACACCATGTTATTGATTTCAGTTTTGCATCACGCTGATCGTAGTTTTACCTGAGCCATAGTTTCTTAGGCTGCTTACAAGAAGGACACAGGAGAATGGGCCCAAAGCCTTGCTGTCACATCCTTTGCCTCCTCACAGTACCCACTGGAGGTGCAATGCTGCTCCTCAAGGTCTTGTTTCAATATGATTTATTCTTGATAAATCCATGTTTGCTGTATCTTATCACTGCAACCTCTCAGTGCTGGTAAGACCTTTATGCTCTCTTAAGGTACAGAAAATCAGCTTGTTAGTCTCTAATTCCCCTTCTCTTTTTTTAAAAAAGGTAAGAATTATGTCCATCCTCTTGCATTCCTCTGGAATTCACCCTTCCCTACAGAGTGTTAATCACTACCCAGCAACAGCTTGTCCTAATCTCTTAAATACTCCAAGGGTACATTTCAGCCAGCCTAAGGACTGCAGCACACTAACTGTATCTAAGTGTTATTTGACCTGATCTATGACTATCTGGCCAGAGTTCTTGTCCCCTCATTAATGGCTGTTAATCGTATCAGAGGTGCAATTACAAGCTCATTATTTTTTAACATTAAAAAAAGAAACAAGCGGAATGTTTCCGCTCCTGCCTCCATTAGGCAAGAGATTGTATTTTCCTCTGTCTCCCATAAAGGAACTATATTTATAGAAATATTATGTTGTTTCTTATGTCCATCACTAGTTGTAATTCCATTTCTTCATTAGTCTTTCTGATCATATCTATGCATGGCCACGCATTATTTTACAGCCTCCAGCACCTTGTTTCTGCTTAAGTTTTCTCTTTGATTTTCGTGTCATTCAGTAGCTCCTGGTGTTGCATTCTGGTGTTTTACTACAACCACTCTATTTTATTTGCATTGGGATGTATCGTTTTCTGGTTGGCTTCTTGTGTTTTGTCCCCTAGAAACTTCCAACTCTCCTCTTTGTATTCCTCCCTATGAGAACCTGCCAAAGAATTTCTCTGGGTTTACTGAAGTTCACTTCTTTAGCTCTCTGTTATCATGAAGCATGTAAATCCTCAGGCCATCACTACATCCAGGCTTCTGCAGGACATGAGCCATTGATCTGTCACATCAAGCCACTGCTGGCACATCACATCCCCTGTCTCTTCCAGAAGTTCCCTTTCTGGATGCAGTTCTTGGCTAAAACACTGGTTCCTCCCTCCTACCTCTTCTCTTCCCATGACTTACTGTAATCCCCCACAGGTATCGTCAGCATGATCTGAACATCTACCACTTCAGCTAAATGAGGGACTATATTTGTATTAGCTCCTGGCAATAGTAATTTATTAAATTCTGGAAGATCAGCCACTAGAGGGAATCTAACACACCCTGCAAGCATGTTAAGCTCTCTCCCTTTGATCCCTTTCCTCTTGCATAGTGGTATTTAGGATGGCTTTATGCATAATGAAAATCTACTTTTACTACCTTTGATAGACAACAACTATTTGAAACGTCTGTTCTCTGCAATGAAAATATCTTCACTGAACTGCACCTGCTGTGGGTTATCTCTGAGAGTCTATTTCAGCCCTAAAATGAACATGTATTAACTCCCTCTCACTGTCTCCCTAGATGCAGTTCTGTGCTTCCTAGGGCTCAGTTGTCCAGGCATCCCTAATGAAGTGGCTTACACAGAAGCAAAAAAACAAAGTATGTCACAGACTAGCAACTTTGGGTGGTGTGTTTGCATCCTAATGAGTTTACACCTCCTGCTACATAAGGGAGAACATGGTAACAAATCCTGAAGAAGATGGGAATGTCTGCAGCTGGAAAGAGTGAAAAAACTTCAAGTGATTTCTTTAAAAAATCCTTCTGCTGAAGACCTTAAGGGGGGAAACAGGTAGGGAGGGAAAGCATAACATACAATGTCGATGGCACATGGATGGACAACTTTAAAAGCTCAAAGTGATTTCAACATTTTTCTGCCTTGAAAGTGGAAAAAAAAAAAAAAAGAGAGAGCCCCTTTAAGTCCTACTGACATACTGGGGCTGGTAAGTAACTGCACCCTGTGGTTCGCATTACTTTTTTATGTGCTCCTGTTTTTATGGAGTGCTAAATGGCTTAATTACATTTTACTGGTTTATTCTGCTCACTTGCTCATAACCTCATTAATCTGACACACACTGTTTTTTTCCCAAAATGAAGAATACACAATCATTTTTGTGTAATAGTGTCTCTAGGTATTTGCAACTGTCTGGCAGGTATAATGTGGTTGGATTTGCTATTTATTAGGAAATTACCACCTCTGCATAAAGGTGCAAGTTATGAATAAAAAGCATAAACTGGGCAGACTAAGCTCTTTAGCAGCACATCAGGATCCCAACTGATTTAAGTACTTGGTGGTGCTGGTGGAGTGGAAAGGATGCACTGCTCAGTCTAATTATCATTATCTTACTTTCACATGAGGAGATAGATTGCTAGTGTTCCCCCAGATAATTTTCTAGGCCGTAACTGCATACCTTTCAAGCTTGATCTCCCTACTACTTGGCCCACAGCAGACATTGTAGGATGTCTGGTTCTGCTAAATAAAAAGCAGAGGTGTGGGAACTGCAGAGCCTCCTCATCACAGCCTTTGCTGGGAGGTAGGTTTTATACAGCAGAGGGATGTTTTCTGATGTGTCCAAGATGATGCATCTTTAGGTTTTCGGGCTTCAGATAAAGGGAAGTTGACTTGTTTTGACTTATTTTGGATTATTTTGTGTGAGATATAGCACAATGATGCAGACTTCCAGCCTCACAGAGATCAAATACAATGCCAGAAGATTTGAGAATAAGTTGGAGAGCTTCCTGTGGTTGCCCCCATTGTTTTCCCCTGTCCCTAAACAGCATTCACTCATTATTTCAGCTATTTAAACCAAGTAGAAATAGGAACTCAGTGCTTGTGAGACAGGCAAAAAACCCCAAACAAACCATCTTTTGAAAATCTGGATTCCAATTAAGTGGTCTTCAGTAGAAACAAAAGGACTTGATTAAATTTAAATGCTGAAGAGAAGGGCTGTTCTGTCATGTCTCCAATTCCACCCTTGCGAAATCTTCCTGCAGGAAAGTTGTCAAAATGTTCTGGCCATTCCTGGCAATAGAAAAATTCAGTGAGACTTCTCTGAAAGTAAAATGGCACCCAGCAAAGACTTGGGACTTCACTAGAGGTACACTGTCAGATTTTTATGTGATGGTTGTCTACCCAAATCTTTCTATTTTGCAGCAAGATGGTCTACAGCTTACAAGCATGTAAAACACGTGAACAGGGTTTCCACATCGAGTTGTGTGATAAAATGTAAAGACATTGCTGATGACTTAACATGTCCTAAAAATGTTATATGCACTACTGTTACAAATAACCTTTAAGGCAACTGCAAGTAAAAGTAATGGTCAAACTCCTTTCAAACAGTCTTGCCCTTTTCCTTATCTTTTTTCTTTTTCTCCTGTGTTTTTGTCTGCAGTGAGCCAGCAGTACACTGGAAGGCAGTGCTTACCTGAAATAGCTGTCACAGAGATTTGAAATTGAAACTGGAGATGATTCAAGGAGAGACAGGGGTGAGGGCAGAGAGGAACCAGATGGGCAGCAGCATTCAAACACAAATCAGGGCAAAAGGCCTATCCTTTACACTGAAGAAGCAGACCTTCTGTTCCAGGGATCTATCAAAAACTCAGTGGTTTTGTATGAGCCATTGCAAAGAGACCACAAAACTGAGAGTGTCCTTTTAAACAAGCTGTTGAATCTCGAGTAACAGGTTTACATTGCATGATTCAAGAGACAGAGACTATGATAATGGGAAAGATTACCAACTTCAACTAAAAAATAAAATGCATCTCCTTGCTAAATTGTGGGGTTTTTTTCTGATTGCTAAATTTATTTCTTCTGCTTTTTTTTGCCTTCAGCTATATTCTTCCCTATCCTTTTCTTCTTTTCCTTTTTTCTTTTGAAAAAACTCAGCTTCATGTTTTTCTGTAATCTGATTATATCAAAATGAAGACTGATTTTTTTTCCTACTTTCTGCACAGCTTGTTGGCTAAGGTCTCAATCCTGCAAACTCATTTGCACAACATAGCTCCAACTTCAACTGTCAGTGAGCTGAACATCCCATGTAAAAAGACTGAAAGGCTTAATTCTGCTCAGTTGACCCATCCATCTTGTCTATCCTTCTATATACTTTTTATTGAGATGTCTCTAAAATAGTGGCCATGCACACAGGATTGGTTATTTTCTATGGCACTTGATCTAAAGCAATAACAATTGTAGGTGGTTGTTCCCACTGGCTTGAGAAAGGGTGCCTCTTGCTCTCACACAGAGTAACTTCAAATGATAAATTATTTAGAAATAAAAGGGAAAAGAAATATGGAAAACAATGCAATTAAATGGCCTTATGGCCTTAGCTCTTCTGTTTTAAAAACTTGAACTCCTCTCATTTGAATTCATCACATGAGATCAAACAGAAATAAAACTTTTCCTCTTACTTTTGTACATTAAAATGCTCAATACAGATCAAAGGAATCGCAATAATTCATAATTTAAAACTAAAGCCCACCACATTTGTATCACTGCAGGAGGTAGTGTTCCTGCAAGAGCACTCTCATACAACCAAAATTTCCCAGCTGCAGTCATAGGGTATTCTAAAGCAAAACACAAGAAAGTGATTAAAACAAAAAGGCTCAACACAAGAACATCTATGTTGGATCCAAGACAAAGTTTATCTAGTGCAGAATCCCTGAAGGTTTATCTAGTACAGGATCCCACATGATTTAATAAACCTCTGAGACATCTTTCCTCAGTGATACTTCTTCCAAGACAGTGAAGACAGCATAGAAGGGAAAAGGAAGAAGAAATGGAAAGTTATTTTCATGCAAAGCAGTTGCAAATTATCACCTTTCAAACTGCCCTTTTGCACCACTTCCAGCTGGTGATCCCAATACAGACGGTGTTGAGAATCTTGAACTAGGCTTTATTTAACCCTGGGAATGGACCTGAGACTACAGAGGCATCAAAAGGTTGCTAAAAATTTAAAGGCAGCACTTTTACAGCCTTGCTGATTATACAAAAAACTTTGAGAATCTAAGTTAGGTGTATCCTAGCACATTTTATACTTGTTTTGCTGACTCAAGGAGTACTAAGAACCTTATTTTATTTAACCTGGTCTGACAATATGAATGGCTTGAACACAAAGACCAACCCCCTCCATGCAGAGAGCATCATAACAAAACATGTTTGCGTGCAGGAGCCCAGTTCAGTACTCCTTTCTCATCACAGAATAGTTTGGGGAAAAGTCCATGGTGGGGCACATCCTCCTGGTTCACTTCCTAAAATGGGCTCTGAAGCAGCTGCACCAGGAGACCATCACACATCTGCAGAGATGCTGTGCCATTCAAATTGTACCACTAATCTCTGAACCCCTCCTGTGACCAGGGAGGTCATTCCAGTATTAACCATTGATAGGGAACTCAAAAATATTTCTGATGTCACAGCTGGGTCCAACCCACAGATTTTTTGCTCTACAGCTTCCCTGAAACCAAAACTCTGGGCTTTTCCCACATCAACAAAACTTATTCTGTCTTTAACTCCAGTTTTTACAGCATAGTTACATCCCAAGGTGAACTGAGAAACTTTCAATCATCAGTTTTACAGCATCTGGGCATAAACAAAAGAAACAAACAAATAATTTGCTCAGTTTGTTCTTTGCGAGTGAGAATTATTATTTCACATGTATCATGGTACTTTAGGATTATCACTTAATTAGCTACATATAAGTAGAGTAAATAACTGGTGCAAACCCCACCGGAGACTACCCTTGGCTCTAAGATGGATCCCCAAAAAAAAGCCTGGCAACCAGAAAAAGACAGCTCTAACAGCCACCTGCTTTGGATCTGGCAGGAGTAGATGGACAGAGGCTTTCAGTCTCTTTCAGGATGCTACCCTGCACAGTAGGGTATTAACGACAGCAGTTGTGGTGTCAACATGGTTCTTTGGAGTGCTTTCAAGCCTTGTTTCTTCTCTTCAGAACAGGTACGTTTCAGGAGCTAGAGATTAATTTCAAGAATGTGCACTGTACCAAAGGTTTCCTTTATGCTGTATACACTTGCAGTAGGATATTATTTTCACATATGTTATGACAAGAGTGCAAGCTGCAGATACACTGCTCTTTTCAAAACAAAATTGGCTCCCACACGTGCGACACCGTCAGTACAGGTGCATCCAGACCCTCAGCACAGCAACACTACAGCCCCTTTTCTGGGGTCTAGGAAATGTGTTTTCTTGCAAACAGCCATTTGCACAGATACAAGTGGATTTTTAACAATGCACAGCTAAAGGAATTTTCCCCGCTGGCCTGTTGTAAATGTCTCTATGAGACTAGTGGTTAATGTATTTAAGACTACTTCTCTGTGCTTTCCTGGTCCATGGCAGCCTTAGGAAGCGAAGTCCTGTGACTGCCACAAGCCTTGGAGCTAGCTGGAGTGGCTGACAGGTCCTCAGCCTTCTGCCAAAGGAGATACCTACTTTTCCTACTCATCAACAACCAAATTATGGCCAAAAACGGGCAGGAAAAGAGATAACCTGCCATTTCCAGCTCTGTAGGCACCCCAGTCCCTGAGGTATAAGGGTAAAATGGAGTGCAACTGAATGGGATGAAGTTGGACCCTTCTGTTTTGCACTGTAGTGCAAACACAGGTGAAATCTGTAGTGTCAAATGAGATTTGTGATTCTTTCTACTCTGTCATGACACCCAAGGCTGAAGGAATGTAAGACCTGTGGATCAAAACATGTAAGAATACTTGAGGGACACCCTGTGAAATCAGCCAGACACGTTTCTCACCATTTTATAGGACAGAAGGATGGAGGTGTACAAGCACGTAGTCACAGTAGTCCCAGCAATTTTCTTAAATCCATCTGCTTACACGATATGGAATTTTCCATTTGAAAACTTCTTAACACCAAACAAGAAATGAGGGCTGCTGAGGGCATTATGTAGAATACAGGGCCTTGTAGTGTGACCCTGAGTAAGCCAACCAGACTTTCCATGTGGATGTCTGTGCCTATGCCTACAAAAGAGAAGTGCACACTTTGGTGGCAGATCAGACATCTGCCCGGCTGTGAGTCATGTGAATCTTTGGTCTCTCAAACCCACATAATTTCAGCACACAATTTCCCTTGCACAAATGTTTGCAATTTAATTGCGAAAGTCTGGCCCTTGGTATTTTGTGAGTGAGGGATATGACACTCACAGATGTACCAATAACATTGGTGAAGGCAGGGAAAAATGGAGACAGGGAAAACACACAGCAACCTGTCAGTTTTGGGCTTTAAGAGAGCTTCTACAATACTAGAAAAGTCCTGTATGAAGAAGCTGACAACCATCATAGAAATGGATTTTAATTGCTCTGTTCACTGTATTTTAGTATGATAGCAATTTGTGCACCAACTAAATGCAGTCTGAATTGAACAGTGCCCTGACAGAAACCGCCAAGGTACTAGATCATTCTGTGCAAATATAGGTATTCAAAATTAGATCAGGACATTTTTGACACTTGCTCTATCTCAGCTTGCTAAGCCAGTGCTAATAAAGAGTTTTAAAATCCTCTCTGCAGCACGGCATCTAAATCACAGAACATTATTTTATTTTCCTTAAATGAGCAGTTAATATTAGCCACCTAGGAGAGCAACTCTTGCAAGCTCTCCTTGCTGCCCCATCCTTCTCTGCTTCAGGCACAGAATACCTGCTCATGTACTAGTGCAGCTACAGAGGAGACACACGTGCACCTCTCCGAATGCGCCGCGCACCATTTCCCTCCTGTTGGCGCATCCTCTGCCAGGCAAATGCGAGAAGTGGGTACAGCATCAAGATCTTCCCTGCCAGTTTCCCTCCTCCACCAGCTGGGAAGAGTGAGGGCAGGGGCAGACGGAACCGAGAGGCTGGTACTCATCTCCCCAGCAACAAACCTGCCACTTGGCCGATGCTCCGCTCGAGTGGCCTGCAGGGATGGAGAGGAGCCTGACCGCTCTCCGTGGGGGCCCGCTGGTCACCACTGCTCCACTGAACTTCGCTGGTGTGAAACTGAAAATTAAAACTGCGGCGAACTCTTCTCTAAGTAAACTGAATTAAGTAGCAGGCGAGAGTACCTCGGAGCAGCTTCCTGCGATCAGAGCACTTAGCTGGCATCACTGCTGATAAGGAAGCGCAGGCGGCACTGCTTTTCATTCTGCCTTTGTGGGCTTGATCTTATTACAGAAAACAAATTTACCAAGCACGAATTATCGCTAAAATTCTTAATGCTCTGGCAGAGAAGAAAGCCTGATGCAGATGCCAGTAAATATGCACATCTGTGGATGAGGATGCCTCTCCTCGGCACACTGCACTCTCCCAACTTTTGGCTACGTGCTGCTGCTGCGAGAATTATTCAAAAGATGGGCGCAGAAAAAGGATCAATTCATCTGCTGAGCGAGTTTTCGAATCCATTCTCAATGCCGCTGACAGCCGGAGACCCCCTCCCTGTGCTTGGTAATTACCCCAATATTTCCTGCACGCTTGTTTAAACGGCTTACACTTGGGCTGCCTGTGAAGAGGAGCTCTCCCTGTGCCGATCTGAGGCAGGGCAGAAAGGCGGCTTCCCTTATCGCTCCGCTTCACTCCATCTGCAGCCAGCGGGGGGCTGCCTAATCGCCGGCCCTGGGACAGGGACGAGCAGGCTGGGGACGCAGATAGATGTGACACCAAAGGAGACGGGGACTTTCCTACCGCGCTGGTGCCGCAGAAAACTCATCACGCTCTCGCTGTTTCAAAGGCGAGAGAGGAGCCCCTTTAAACCAGAGGCCTGTCCCTTAATTATACAAATGCAGCGATCAAAGTTATTATCTGTCCTTACAAAGGCTGGAGCTTTAATTGAATGGTGTGTTGCTACCTTTGAGAGAAAGTGTTCAGTACTCCTGGAGAGCAAGTGGCGGGAGGGGGGGAAATGGGAGAAGAGAGAGTGAGCAAGAGGAAAAGAGCAAGAGGAGGAGAGGTGGTATTTAACAAGGAGGCTGCTTTATATGGAAATATAATGAATACAGTTGATAAAAAAAGGGAGAGACAAAAGTTGTGAAGTTTCAAGCTGTGAAAGAACTTCAAAGTGTATTCAAATGTCACATTGATTTTTCTTCAAATCTCTAAGTCGTAAGTTTTTCAAAAGAGGAATATGATCCCCTATTTTATCCACTAATGTTTTATCTACAAAAAGGGACAAAAAAAGCACAATGTTTTCCTTTCACATGATATAATCCCTATATTGGAAGTCTATCTTTTTTTTTTTCCAATGAAAGATTTTCTTCTGTGTCTTTGAAAGTGGTGATGTTTTCACCACATTTGTGTATTGTACGTTTAACTCTGCAGAATTCTGGGTCTGAGAACCTGTTTTAAGTGAAGAAGAACCATACCCTGGTGGGACCTCATTACCACAGTACTCCAAGCCAACCAGAGCAAGGCAACACTTCCTTTCCTGGAAGGAAACAACAGGACAGCTCTGGGAGCAATCTTCAAAGAGACATGAGCTAACCTGGTTTTGTGTCATGGTACTAATATGTTGGCAAAATAGTAGAATAAAATTATGCTAATTACTAAGGCAGTGACACAATCTAATATGAACAACTTCGCTCTAAATGAAAATTGACAGCATGATGGTCTATCATTTTCAATGGCCTACCATGGCTCTAGACACTGTGATGAACCCATTTTATGCCTCAAAACATGGATTGCCAATTGTTTGATGTGTCTACCCCTTTCTATGATAGCTTGGTAGAAATTCCAGATAACGTCTCTGAGAAGCAGAGCATAATTAATGCCAAAAATCATTAGAGGAAACAAAAGCCATTTTATGGTAAACTCTGAATACCTATAGCAGTCCTACAAAAATGCAAAGCAGAGGTTTCTGCAGCACTCACAGTATAGGGATTATCCTGTAAAAACGCAAACCTCAAAAGGAGAGGAATTCAAAGCAAAACAAATATATTTTGAGAAATCTCAAAGGTTTTGAGTGAGTGGTTTCATAGTCTTCCAAAAATAGCTTTCTTTCAAAGAGGCTACTTTGGAATTTGATGATATTCTGGGAGCCCATTGCATATCAAACAGATTCTGTTGAAGGCCACGTAATCATAATGCTGGAAGCCTATGAGGAAAAAAAGTAAGGGTCAAACTGGATGGCAATGGTTGTACCCTGGTTTTGTAGTACACTTTGCAGTCTTGGCAATAGGAGTGAACCATAGCTGCCTCCTAACCTTGTAGGGGCTGCATCCCCTTGCAGACTGGAGAGAAACCTGTGTGTGAGTGGCACAAGGAGCACTCCAGTGCATCTCTCTCTTGGGGTTATCATGGCATTAGGGCTGCAGGAAGACCACAGAGCACACCTGTCTCAGGTGATTCACATGAATTGTTACACTTGGCAAAAGAAACTGTCATTGCTTGGGGACTTTTTCCTTTTTTTGTTTTGTTTGTTCTTAAAATTTAGCCATCTTGTTGAGATATCACAAAAATGGAACACATTACCTTCTTTATCATGTCCAGTTCCCTTGCACATGGATTTCAGTGCTAATACTGCTAAATCCAGGCAGAATACGCTCAGATTTGTGTGGAAAATGGCCCAGAATTTGGATTTCTTACTTACAGAGATTTGCATTTGGGCATCAGCTAGTAGTGGGAAGGGAAGAGTGTCTCAGCGAGCTGCCTAAAATTGCTACTTTGTGGAGGAATCCTTAACCAAGGTAATACAGGGACAGGAACTCAACTACATTTCGCTTTGAGACTGCAGCTCTGTCACTTTGTAGAAGGGCAGGCAGGTGTAAAATACTGCAGTGCTGTGCTAAAGTACTTGTGAAGTTTTAAGAATCTGTATTTTAATGATTATTTTGAACAGTAAAAAGTACTGTTGTACAATACAGAGTTTGTAGTGAGAAAAACCTTTAGATACATTTCTAGTTAAGCAGATACGAAATTTTTTCCAAAGGCTTCAGTAGCAATCCTCACATGCTTAGATGGAGTTCTCCACTCTTTCTGCTGCCAGTTTTGAAGTCAAAATAACCACAAGTAAAACTCGTGCTATAGGAACAGTGCTGGTACTGGCTCTGGGGCAGCCTTCCAGGTTTGCTTGAGGAAAAGCTTTGGTGGAGTCAGTATTTGCAAGAATCCCTTTCCCCCAGGCCCTTTCAGCAGGAATAAAGCAGGCCTTCAGACATACCCTCCTAGATATATCTGAAGACTGTAGATCAGTCTTTCCACACAGGGGTTCCAGTGTACTTTCTGTGGGGACTTAGACTTCATCTAATGGAAATGCAGATGGGATATGTAAGCAGCCAGAGTCAGGGCTGAATGTGTGATGCCGACAAAAGACAAAGTGAATGTTAGGAAGGAAGTTTTGCAGATACCTTTGATGGCTGGTCCTGCTGGCATGGATCTAGCAGGACAGAATTATAGGGCCACCATGAATGAGAGCTACAGAGAGAAAATCCAAACAAACCAAGTAGGCACCACAATGACACAGCAGAAAAGAAATAATTTACCTTTCCTTGCCTAAAGCATTCAGATGAATGAATAATTCTTTTAAAACAGTCAGTCCTTTTTGGCTTTTTACATGACTCCCAGCAGCTTTTTGCTCTCTGTGCTTCTCTTTCTTTGACCACTTTTGCTATCTCTGTTCACAATTCTGTTCCTATAACTTGCTCATGCAACACTAATCAGGGAGATTTTCTCAACAGGTGGTTCAAGCCCCGGGAATACCTGCTAAATTTCTAACATAATTGGAGATAAGATCTGAATAATAATAAATGTAATTCCTCATCTCTGTATGGAAATACCAGTTTATCTTGCTTTTTAATACAAATACATGCTTCTTAAGAAAACAGAAATATGCCCTTCTTGTGCCACATTTTGAGTTACCTAAGAGATAATTGACATAAACTTCACAGGGAGAGGTTTATTTGTTATTTAAATTCCACTGATGGAAAATTTATCCGAAGTAGAGCACTGAATTTCCTGTGGTTACTGGCTGAGATAAAGGATTCTTTTGGAGGCTGTGGAGAAAAAAGGGTTGCCATCAGTCCTAGGGACCATCACAAATCTTAACTTGCTCGTGCTCCATTTGCTCGCTGCATTTCCTTCACCCTGCCTATTGTAATGCAAGCACATTGCATTTTAAAGTGAAATAAATATCTTATCATGACAGACATTACTACTGCAGGTTTGGACACCTGGTGTGATAAACTCCTTCCCTGCTGCCTCCCGAGATGTTAGCATTGGGAGCCTTCATTTACATTATCCAGCTCAGTAATAGCAAACTCCCCCCTCCAATGAACCCTCTTCTAGAGACTCCTTTCCAGAAACTTTTTTAAAAATCCAAGAATGTTAAAGCCATTCAGTTATTAATTTTTTTCTAGAATGAAATTTCCTACACAATTATGGCTGTTTTTCTTTCAAAGATTTCTCTCACACCAGAGAGTCATTTTTTACCCCTGTGGGAGATGCCACGGTTTGGTCTAAAATTATAATTATCTAATACTTGGACTGTAGTTTGATTGTTAGTAGATTTCCTTGAAGCTGAGATTAAGCTCATCAGGCTGCCATTCTTGAAATTGATCTTTTATTCATTTAAAAAAGAATAATAATTTTTATTCTAAGTACAGGCTGGATTTTCCCTCATAAAAGGAACAGCTGCTATTTTTAATGATTTATTGCCAGTATCTTCCCTCTTTTGCACTTTATTTCTTTCAGAACCCCCCGATGAATACCATCTGGTTCAAGTGATTTACTATGCTTGCATTTCATGAGCTGCTCCGCGACATCCCAAATTAAGACAAGGAAAATATAGTCTGAGTTTCAGGAAAATCTTTCTGACAGATCTATTAGACTGTGGAGTAATCTTTCAGTGGGAGTCTCATTGTCTGAGACATTTATAGCAAGACTGGACAAAGCATTGGTAAAATATACTTCAGGGGACAATTCTACATTAGCAGAAGGATAGTATAGGTACATGACTGAAATTGAGACAGTCAGAAAAAAATTTTAAGGGAACCATTTTCTATCAGAAAATGCAGTTCTGACAAAACTAAAAATACTTGCTAAACTGTATGAATGTTCGTGAATACTTTTGAAAAAAAGAAATAAAAAGTAGAGGAACTGTAATGTCAAAATATCATATTGAAGAATTCTCTGAAAAAAGAATTTCCTTTTTTTTAGTGAAATTTTTATTTATCCTATTTCTATACTACATTCTGAAGCAGAAATCAAAATACATGCTAAGTGTTTCCAATTTAGCCCAAATTTATCGTTCTTCCCTCTAGAACTGTACTTCCTAGAGAAATACAGAAAAGCATAGATTTTTTTTCCTGTCAAAAATGAAAGCAAATAAGAAATACAACCTGACCACTGAAAATTGCCTTCCAACAGGCTTCTGACAGTTTTTCATGGCAAATGACATCTCTTTATTTTCCATGTTTACAAGATGTTTCTCTGCATTTGCCCTTTCACTTTGTCATTTCAGTGCCTTGTGCCTCAGTTCCTTCCAGATTAAAAGCAATAGATATGTGCATTTTGCTCTGAGAAGCTGGACTGAAAGGCACTCCATAACAGCTTAGATTTTTATTAGTGAATTTCTTTCTCATTCCCTGTGGCTTGGCTATTTTATTGTCCTCAGGTTGCTCTGCAGTTTTATTCTGCTTTCATTGATGTGTTTTATCCTTCCAGCTGTAATATAATTGGAAATCTTAATCACAGTTGAAATCACTCCAAAGACAGACATGGAGAAGCAGTCAACACTGACGAGAATTGTGTATTTTTTTCTGAAGCATGGCTGGTCACAATAGTTCATTGAAGCCTTTCTCTCCTTTTCAAGAGTAGGAGACAAAACACAGGTTCCTTTTGTAAACAAACCAACTTTCAAAAGTGTCAAACACCCGTATTTATTTTTGAAGTCTTGGAATCTGGCCAGTGCTCAATAGCATTCAAAATTCCTGTCCTTAGAAGCAGAAAGTCTCTGTATTTGAAGACTGACTGTTGCTTCCTCTTTCTAAAGGAAGCAGCTTTCTGAAAGTGTTCTGTTTACCCCTTGAACTGTGGACCCTTTTGGGTCTTCCCCTCATTTAATCTCTATTTGAAGCCTAATATCTTCCACAAACTAAAACAAGAATCTGCAAAAAGCAGACATGCAGGCAAGAATGTAAGACTCCCACTTACATTCCTCCCACAGTGAATGTTTTTCCCCTTCCTCACAAAAATGCTCTCTTCTGCCACCAGTTTTCTCCTGCTCTCAGTGGCAAACTACCTTGCTGTCTCTAATGAGTCCTGCATGCTTCCCACACACATCTTGCCTCCTTGGAGACGATTGGAACGACAGGAGGGTTTCCTTCCTGTTCTCTGGGCTCCATCTGTGTTTCACAGAGGACTGGCGGAGTGAAGCATTCCTGTCCCCATCTGCAGAACCAAGTTGCCTACAGGCAAGCACCATGTCCTTAGCAACTATCTGATCCTACTTGGTAAGGGTGAGGTTGCTGAGGCCCCTCAGCTACCATTGGTAGTTTTGAGGATCTTCATCCACTCCTACATTTTATCCTAGTAGAAGGTAGATGCAAACTGGGCATCTTCTGGCACTACCTCATACGATGCTCTGCATCAAGAGACACAGACATTTAACAGGGTGTGGAGAAAGAAGGTGTTGGGTGGCCCTATCTGTCAGCTTTTTAACAAAGAGAAAACTAAAAAATAGCTACCTGGCAGCTCACACAGCCTTGAGAGAGAAACTTCCCTGAAGCTGAGCTAGAGCAAACAGGGTGGAAGGAGATCTCTAGGGATTTTTACAGGCAGTAACTTAGGGAAATAATGTCCCATGGTTAATTTGAAGTGGGAGTAAAAAGAAAGCCCCAGATAGGTAGAAAGAGGTAGGAAATGTGATTGAAAGATTGAGTTTCTGAAAGGCTTCTTGTCATAATGCACATAACCACATCAGGCTGCAAGGAAAAATCTGCTGTAGAACTCAAATCACAAGCACTTATCTGTACTTACTGTAATATAAATGCACCACTCTCACACATTTTCAACATGCCCCGGATTGCTTTAGGCAATATTTGAATTCATTGTGTAGCTTTTTTTCTGTATATTTTGCACATATGGGAGAGCAAAGAGTAAAACTCGAGTAAGAGAAGAATAGTGGAAGATAAATCCTAGAAGTTCAATCAATGGATCAGGAATAATATTTCATCTTTAATTTAAAAAGCATAAATGGAATCACTTGCCAGTCTACTTCTGCAAAAGAAAAAATAAGGCAAACATTATCAATTTCACCAAATCTGCATTAGGAAGGACAAGTCTCATGTAAAAACAGTGCTGAAGTATAATTGACCATGTTACCTTCTAGCTTAAGGGGCGAAGTTATTGCCAGATCAAAGAGGTCAAGTTGTAAGTAACAATGGTTATTTCAGGTTCAGGGAATGCCATTTAAGTTAAAAGCAGCTGTAATGCAACTTAATGCCTTTGCCTGTTTTATTTACATCTTTTTCTTAACATGTAACAAAAAGGTTACAGAAAAAAATAGCCACTTGCAAGCAGAAAGAAATTCCATTATGATCTCACTTTTAATTATTTAGTGTTCAATGGTAGGAGTCTGACACTCCTGTTCAGATTATTGCCTTACTCCATAAATACTTTACCTCGTTTTCAACAGTACTATGTCTTTACTGCCATAAAATCAAGAGGATGGGAATTTTACTTTTAAATTCTGCAGGAAAAAAATCACAGCAGTTTATTCTGGGTCAGATCTACTGATTGATGCTTGCTGTCCCACAGGGAGCAAGACAAAATATTTCTAATTCTTCTTTTGGTTTGCAGATGTCTCTGTAGATACATAGCTGATTCAATGAGTGGACACACTGTCAGTAAAGCATTATCTTTGGACATGTATCACTTACCTTAAAAGCAATATTTTATGATTAAGCTAAAAAAGTAATATGTCTTTTCCACTAAATGGGAGAGATGAAAATCAAAGGAGAATATTGCAACCTGGCTGCAAGTGGCCACCCTATTCACTGATCATCTGTAACACAAACAGAAAGCACAGTACTCAATAAGCAGCCTGCACAATTCTGCCCTCTTCCAAACCCAAATCTAAGCAACTCCATTAAATACCTTCAAGAGCTGAAGTCAATTAATTTGGAGTGGCAGCATACAAGTAACCTTATTTGTTTTATTTACGAGTTACTTGTCTCAGGTCTCACCTTCTAATAGGAACTTAGGCTGATGCCTCTAAATACATGGCTTCTTGAAAGTGAATTTTAGTGCTCCTGAGAGATACTGCTATTTGATTTCTGACTCCAGGTCACAAGACTATCAGGTGAATTTCTATTTTCTCACTTTTCTGGGCAGGCAGGTCAGGGGGTCTCCTGTGAGACTGATTAAACTAGACAAAAGCGGATCATGCTCTGGTCTGGATAAAAATACATGCTCGAGAATCCCGGTGGTAAAAGCTAACACTAGACCAAATAGTCTTGTAAGGGGTAGGAGGATTGGAATGTTACTGACTCACAAGAAGATTTTAATTACTATAGCTGTAGTTTCATCTATACAGAAATACTATGAAATGCCTATTGGAATATTTTCATGCCACATCTAGATTCATTGTCTCATTTAAAACGCAGTGCTAAAACCAGTACATTAGCTGAGGTCATTACAATACTGCTATCAGATAATTTCAGTGCTTACGCTAATTAAAATGATGGCACTATAAAAGAAGAAACCCATCTTGTGAGGCTCGAAGGCTCTTTTGGGGAGAGGAATTACACTCCCTTGGCTGCATGCCCCTGTCATCTCCCCTGAATGGGGCTGCCCTTGCTCCAGGCCCTTGCTAGGCGTAAGTATACGCATATTTGTGGAAACTGCTGTCCCAGGCAATACAGAAATACTGGCAACTAAACATTTGGTGTTTGCTTTTCTTGGGGAAAGGACAGTCTTTGGAGAAGCCACTTTGGTTTCTTGGTTTCTGTAGTCCCTGGTGTGGTAGACTTTGGTAAAACCCTGCAGACCACTTGAAATCAACTGACTTTCCTGCGACCAGCTGGAATCTTGTGATGCCTTTTCCTGGTCTTAAAATCAAGAATCAAGCACGGTTAGAAGGGAAAAAGGGATTTTACCTTGGTATTTATTTTAAGGATCCTTAGGTGCACTACGTCCAGGTGGAATGCACCCCAATGCACACTGCAATGCCCCCCCAATAGATCAGGTATAACATTATAGGTTTTACTAATTAGCATATCTAGCAAAGATTCCCCAAGGAGAGGCTCGAGTGAGCCCCCTCCCAGAGGAACCTTCCCCTGGATGGTTCTATCTTAGTTTACAAAACGTGTTCTGGAGAGGACTTTTGGGTTTGGGGCACACTGATCTTTAACTACGAAGCTTCTAAAATGTTTAGTCTCTTAGCTTAACAAACAAGTCAAAGAATGTAGGCAAAAAGCACTAAGAATACAGAAGTTGTAAAAAAGGCATAAAAGGGGTATAAAGAAAAGGCAAAAAAATCATCATGGCATCACCTGAATCCTTACTTTAAAAACTTTTAGGCACTGTGTGACTTGATTTACCCCCAGAAACAGAGACTTTTTTTTCTCCTAATTTTCTTTTTTTCACAAGCACTGGGGTAAAATGCGGGGAAATGCTAACAAATGTTAAAAACCCATTACAAGGTTCTCCCAGGTGTTGCAGTCCCCTATTGGTACCAGAGGGCAATAAAACATTTCATACTTAAACCCAACGCTGTGCCTTTTTTAGAATGCAAAATTACTTTTACTCCCTGCAGCATGGTTAACAATAAAAAAAACCAAAACTCTGATATAGCTTTAACATTTGTAAAAACAGCTATTTTACAAATTCTTTTGACATAACTGCTATTTAAAAGTCTACTAAAGGCAATCATGAATTAAGATTTATATACTAAATCTGACTGGCCATTACAACATAATAGGTAGATACTTATGATGAAATCATCCTGTAGGTAAGATAAAATTAGCTTAAAATTCTTAGCTTTACAGAGAAAATAATTTCATTATGGATTTCATTTTTTTAAAGCTTCTCAGACAGAAAAAACAAATATGAAAAGGAAAAAAGGCTCATCAGTTTTTAAATGTATTTTCTTCATGAGAAGTTACTGAAGCAGAACATGAATCAGCCTGTTCCTAGTTTTATGAAAGAAATATTCAAAATGTAGTTTAGACCTTTCTTTTCAAAGGGATCATGTTCTATCTTCTATTCCTTCTTTGATATATTGTATCAAGAACATAAAAGCCGTATTGGTCATGATTATAAGAGATTATATTATTTTACAGCTTTATACACAAGAAAGTGCTATGGTGTTTCTGAGCAGATTAGAGAGTATACACAGAAATGATGGAATTTCAAAAAATGAAGAGTAGAATTGATTTTTATTGAGTTGAACAAAATTTTAATGGCTGAGATCATAAGTGGAATTCAATATGTATCAGAACTTCACACTTTAGGTTAGAAGTAAAGCCACACCTTCCTTAGGAGACAGGTCTAGATGAGATTCTGATAACTGCTTAAGTAAACTTGTGTTCAGCAGGAAGCTGTTTTACTTGAATTAAGTGAGAACCACGTACCCCCTAACATGATGGCTAACTCCAGTGCCACTATATTAAGCTAGTACAGAGTGTGGGGAATTTTTCTGGGTGGCTTGATTTTATTTTTTTTTTTTCAGCAACACATCTAATCTGATATAAATATTGCTGTGGATGCCTTATACACAGAAACATTTTCCCACCAGTTACGGAGCGAAGACAGTTTATTCCCTTAAAACTGTGACAATATGATTCCTCCAGATGGACTCCAGCCCTGTGTAACAAGGAGTGGGTCTGAAGTAATAATTTTGATTAAAAAGCTCTGTTTCATAACCAGCTCTTAAATAATCCATGCTCCAGAATTAGATATTTTGATTACAGAAAGTGTTAGCAGTCATGGGTAACATGGGTCAGAGAAAAAGATGGGGTCCAGAAAGAGTCATGAGTCAATTCAACATAAAGATGCTGTTGGGGATGATGGACTCACATAAGTCTTCTGTTCAATAGCAGATACCAAGGAAGAGCCATAAGGATGGGAAAGGGTCATAAGGGTGGAAAATGTTATAGGGTAGGGGAAAGACTAGCAAAAGAGGAAAAATATAATTTAAGACTAAAAATTAATAAGATGTCTTTCTCACAAGTAGAAGAGAATAACTCAAGATCAGTGGCTGGGTTGATGTACCCATTAACACGAGAACATTGTGGCACTGAACTCAAGTTTTAATTCTTCAGCTGTGGCAGGGACAGAGATAACTGAGAGACCAGGCAAGGGCTCCATGGAAACAGAGTAGCAGAGCACATCACTTGTGTCATTTTCTTGTGATTGGATGTGGGGGTACCTCTAGGCTCTCAGGGCACAAAAGCTCTGAATTCCTGGCTTGGGGCACACCTCAGCTGTGTCTAGACACAGTGTTAAATCAAGACCCAGGCATGGATCTGACTGTCCTGTTGCTGAGGCCATTGAAAGGATATCTGGATACACCCCACAAAACTAGCCTCAGGTTATCTTATTAGGCAACTTGTGTTCAACAAGGTGGTGATGAGCAGCCTGTGACAGGCTGTGCTCTTTGCCAGCCACGATGTGTGTTCCCAGCAAAAGACAGTAGGAAGTTAAGAAAGAAACTGAGGTAGCAGCTCAACTTCCGATCTTTAGTTTACCTTGGCTTGCATACAGGATTCTCAAAGGAAAAGTTACCTCCTAAAACTTTAAATCAAAGGTGTTATGGTATTCTCAAATACATTCAGGAAAGGGGATCATGTAATTATCAACTACATTTATAAACACTCTGGGTAGAAATTTGTATGCACATCTGAAATAAGTGTATTACCTAAAAAGAAGTGTTTCTCCTGCCATTTTCTAACTGAAACCTGCCCTAACTGTGTGAGTTTCAGGCCCTTCTGAAACGAAGTGACATTTTTATACAAGTGTCCATAAAGTGATACCATTCCATTTATGGAAATGGCAGTGGAGTCTGCTTTGTTTGTTTGCAAACTCTCTTTGGTATTATCTGCCAAACCCCAATTAAACATACTTTGGTATCGTATAAAAAGTGTGCATATGCACCAACTAAGCAGAAGACCTAATTAGCTTAAATATGCCAGCTCCATACCAAGGGATCTATGAATATTCATTGGCTCAGTTACAGAACAGGTAATCAACTATTCCCTTTATGAATTATGTCAATAGCATCATCAGTTACTGTGTATTTTCTCAGAAAGCAATTTTAAAAAAACATTCCAAGTGCATAGTTCAGGCCTTTTGAGAATTATACGTGCACATACATACCTTATATATGCATTTAGAAGTATAAATACACATACCTGAAATTATTCTGGAGCCTCTGAACACCATTAGATATTTAAAAATGTGAGAGTGCAATGTACTTCTTGAGCCATCAATGTCATATAGTCCGTGGGGTTCATCACCTAGAAACTGAACTTGGCAGTTCACACTGAGTGTCGTCCATACACTCAGGACTCAAAGCTGTGAGTACACAGCAGCACCACGTTTTTTGCAAGCCCATGGGACACTTATGCAACCAGACTCAAGGCATGCAGAGCCAATATTTGTGAGAAAAGTTGTTCCTTCAGGCTGAAAGGGGAGTAGGAAAGTAGAGCATGGCAGAGGGAAAACTAGTTCTAATGCAAAAGCAAAGAACTAAAATTTTGCTTTGCTTGTGGTTGGTCTGTATGGATAAGAGTCATGTCTTTTCTCACCCTTCATTTAATGGAGTTAAGATCTACAGGCAGCTGTATTACCCTACAGCTCTGCTGAAACTTGTCATTATTTACTCCTGTGTGCCACCACTTAAGGTTGTTGTGCTGTGTGTGAAAATCACCACAGATGACAGAGAACGAGCCCCTACATCTCCCTAGAACTAACCCATATTACTTTGGCATTTTCCCATGATAGCTTTTAGCTTCTTCCTACTTAAAGTCCTAGTGATTAAGAATTAATTTGCTTGTAAGAAGAGGCCTTGCCTCACTGAATTGTTCTTACACACAGTTACTGAAAGGTCTCTGAAAATTCCCAATGGCGGCCAGTGTATTTCTCTTCCTGTGGGCATCTGTGACACAGCTTTAGAACTGTGGGAAAAAGAACACAGAGGAAAGCGGAAGCTGCCAAAACCAGAACAAGCTACACCCAAAGGGCTGGTGGCTTCTGGGCAAAAATGAGCAGGCAAAATCAAATCCTGTCTATATGTCAATGCTACCCTTTTTTTGTTGTTAGTGCTCACTTAAACATGTTAGTATTTATTGCTCTTCTAGAGATTAAGGTCACTTGTCTCCATAAATTCTCAACAGGTACATGATAAAATTGTGGAGGTTCATTTTCATATTTATCATATTACCACAAATGCAGTGCTATTAGCATCTGGTTTGTATGGTCTTTATTGCGGACTGCAGAGAAAAATGTTAGTGGCTCTCTCTAAACTGCAAAAATAACAGTTCTCAGGAGAGATGTTAACTCAGGGTAGCTAGTATGCTTCTAAATAGATAATATAAATATTGTGTGATTTTTGGCATTCCTTCCAAGTTTGTTTGAAGATTAGTGAAACCCAAGGTATTCAGAGTATTTCCTTTAGTGGCAGGTATTTTTGTGTTTACAAATAATTTTCTTGCATTATGGCCATCAGGCTCTGTTAAACCAGTTATGCTTTCCAGGTTCTTAGGGAACAGTCAACAAATAGCACATAATTAAGCAATTTAAAGTAGTATAGAATCATTAAGGTTGGAAAAGATCGCTAAAATCATTGAGTCCAACCATTAATCTATGGGAACAGAAATAATGCCCCAGAAGAAAGTTTTAACACTTGTTTGATTTTGTGAAACTCCTGTGCATGGGCTGGACAGAGAAAGAGAGAGGTGTGTGGCATTTCATGGGACTCAGAAAAACCAAATCATTCCCCAAGAGTCTGCTCCTCCTTCACACTGCCTGACACTGAGATGTGACTTCACAGGATTACAGACCGTTTAAGGTTGGAAGGGACCTCTGGAGATCATCTTGGGGCAATCCCTCTGCTCAAGCAGACTCAGCTAGAGACAGCTGCCCAGGACCACATCCAGACATCCTCTGAATATCTCTGTGGATGGAGACTTGAGTGCTTACCATTGGGCTAATGGCACAGCTGACAACTGCATAACACAGTTGTGATCTTGTATGTGGATCAACACTGTCAGGAAATGAGAACCATAAATATTTCACCATAGTGAAATACAAATGGAGAGAAACAGGAATTGGTTCTTCAACTGCTGCTCAGTACAGGGGGTCCAGTGAGCACAGGCACTTCTGCTCATTTCCCCAGACTTTGATCTGTCTCCCTTAGGTTTACATAGTTTATCCCTTGAAAATTTACAGTCTACAGCCTTTCACAGTCCCTCAAATCCTTGCATCCAGCTTTATTTTCTCATCTCTTCTCTTTCAATTTGCTGCTTCCTTGCCCTTAGTATACTCTTTCTTTACGGCCAGACAC
Organism: Dicrurus megarhynchus; assembly: GCA_013399195.1. Lineage (NCBI taxonomy): Eukaryota > Metazoa > Chordata > Aves > Passeriformes > Dicruridae > Dicrurus > Dicrurus megarhynchus. The sequence continues at coordinate 1,195,839 of VXAD01004424.1, read as the reverse complement.
AAATCAGTCATGCAGACATTGCCATGCCCGCTTACCACTAGATTTTGGTTTTCTTTTTATTTAGTTGTCCAGTTTTCTTTCCTTTACGTGTGCTATTTCATCTGTTTCCCCAGTCCCAGCATCTACTTCAGGCCCTGTATGATTTCTGTTCATCTTCTCATGACTGTATTCTCATGTGTGTTTTCCCCATTCAGCTAATTCCTGTCTTGATTAAATTTTGTGTGTCCTACAAAAACACCCACACTCCATAAAAACCTGGTCCTGCTCTATTCTAGTTTCTCTTCCTATCTCCTTTTCCTTGAATCCAATAGGTGATTCTTTTTTCTACCATCTTTTTTGTTACTCTTTTAGTAAAAAGACCTACACCCTGAAGCTAGAACAGATTTTCTGATGTGCAAGCTTTCAAAAGCTTATAATCTTGGACAACTTGCTGTGTACCATCGTCCTCCATGCCCTAAGTTGTACTGACACAACTCTTTATTAAGAGACATGTTAAACCACATCACTGAAGCCTCCAAAATGGAAGTGTTTGGCTGATTGGATACTTTCCCCAAGATATTCAAAGAGAAATATGACCAGCATAGAAAATTTCAATCCCCATTTGAAGAAATTAAAGTTTAAAAGCACTTGAGAATGTTATCTTATAGTGCACGATGTTGGAGAGCCTTGAATAAAATTCCCCATGTGATACCTAGCAAGATAAGGCACAATTTATAAAATACTCTCTTTTCTGTTCATTTCAACAGCCTTGACTTTGCTGTAAAGCAAGTCTGTAGTTTAATGGTACAACCTGTAATGTTAGTAATCCCCTGAAATAACTGAGATTACTGAACCAAGGAACATCTGCAGAGTGCATGGTCTGTTGCCACTCAAGGAGTAACATGAGACCTGTTTCCTTTACAAATATGTAATTTTTGAAGTACATGCTTGATCTCAACCGATGAGGAAGAGGACGTGTGTGTTTTCTGCCTTCCTGTGTGCACTGAAGAAAATAGCTTTAAAGTAGAACATCAGCTCTAAGGATTTGCGCTGGGAAGTTTTCTGTTTGCCTACCTAACAAAAATGAATTGTGCACAATAATCCCAATGGTGTTTGGCCTAGAAAAAACCTTTAATATTAAGAGATTACTGAGAAAAATAGAAAGAATTTCCAAAATAGGAACACGTCATTGCTGTTTGACTTTACCAAGCAGACCATGTAAGCAATTATTAAAATGCATTTTTTCCTAAAGAAAAAATGCAACAATAATTGGGCTATTTTGTTTTGGAAAGTCAGCAAAAGCCCTTAAAGACTCAGCATATTCCTCTGATATGGATGAGAATGCAAATTATTTGTTTATCACCGGCATCTGTTGGTCATGGCAGATGAGACTAACCATTTTATACATCTGCCTGTTCTCAAATGCATATGACTGGTAACTTTATTCTCAGTTTCAGAAGATCTAAAAATTTAGCAAAAGTGGTCATTGGATGCAAAGACATTCTTGTGTTGTTTGTGTTTTCATCAAAACTTCTAAAAAAAATTCTCAATGGATAAGTGAAACCGAAAGAGGAAAGCGTGCTGCCAATTTAATAGAAGGAATACTAACCAGCTAGGGATCTAAAGAAATGGAAATCATCTAAAATTAATTTTTAGAAATTAGATTTAGATAAATTACAGTATAAGTTTTTTAAGTATAAAAAAGGAACAAATATAAGAAAACTTACCCACCAAACAAATCGGTAAATAGCTAACATCCTTCCCCTCCACCTCCAAACTCCCACACACATGCTGGTATTTTTCAGTTCATTTTAAACAGGTGTTATAATTTAACCAGGAACAGTAATTTTCACTTAGTAATTTTGTACTTTAAGGACCTGTTTAACACTGTCTATGCATTTGCAATGAACATCCTACTCATCTTCTGTATAAGTTATGGAGCAGAAGTCATTCACTGTGTGCTAGAGCCCGGTTTATTTATCTTTGTCCCAGTTTCTCTGTAAACTAGTATGGCACTTCATACCTATACTTAGACCTATGCTGGATTTTGATGAAATTTGTTACATAACAGCACAGATACTTTGCATACTTCCTCTTTCATGTAGTTTCTATCATTGGCTCTCCATAATCATGTACATGTTCAGCCTGTTTCAATAGTTTCTCCTCAGCTCTCTTTTATCGAGGCATCTTCCATAGCTATTAAATTAATTTCCCACTCAGCTCTTGTCCCTTTACTCAAATTAATGAACATTATTCACCTCTCTTGTTGACATTTATCCTCCATGCTACACAAAAAGCTTTCCTTTATTTTGGCTTTGGGTGTGTGCAGTGGGTGCGTGGCAGTGTGCACATGCTTGTCTGACTCACCCAGCCCTTCTAGAAATACGTGCAGGGTCTTGAAAAAAGGCTAGGGGCATACTAAAAAAGCATTTTCTTTAAAATATTTTGGTGTGCTATCAGTCTTATCCAGATGATCTTGCTTTGTCTAACAGCATATAGGCAGCTCTGCGCTGAAAATATGTGCACATAGAAAGAGATACCATAATCTGAAAATCAGTTGTAAGAAAGAACTGCATCAAAGCAGTATTAAAATTTCTAACAGACAGATAAGGTTAGCATAATAAGATCACTGAATAATTTCCCACCCTATTTTTCTGCACTGTAGCATGTTAGACGTTTCTTTTTTTCTTGTCTTGCAACGACCTTTTTGCCATTATACAGTATTTAACAAATAATTCTTTACTGACTTCTTAGAATTTAGTGGAGAAGGAGATGAATACATAAAGGTCTGAGAATAGACATAAACAATCTCTTCCGCACTTTGGGAGCTGTAGTTCAATGGATGTATTTAGACAAGTCTTTTTATAATAAAAAGCTATCCTACAAGTGTAGTACTGGCATCAGTGTATGAATATGAAACAGAAGAATTTAAATTCAAGAGGAAATATTGTTAATGAGGAAGAACATGCTTTCTTGCTGAGTTACAAGTTGACTTTTCCATTACAGAGTATCACAAATGTGCTGAAATGAATCCCAAGTAATGCATCTCTGTGATTATTACAGTCATTTAATTCACCCTTTCTGTCAGGTCTTTTCCTCCTATTAGGAATTATTAATAACTCATATATAATTTCACACTGCTTACCTTTTCTACAAGGTTGGCTGATCTGCTTATCAGCTACTAACTAAAATCCTTATGCTGCTGAAAGGAAAATTTCCTTCAACTGTATAGTGACTTGTTTACAGACTGAATATATTCTAATTAGATTCCTACGCTGAAAAATAAACTTTAATATCAAAATGTATAAAGTAAGTTTTTACTTGAACCATGCAGGTGCATCTGGAATATAACTTAGGGTCTGGAATTGACTGCATGGAACATAGCATAGACCTGTAGCAGGCTGCATCACTAAGGAGCCTCAGGCATCTGTGCACTTAGAGCTAAATCTAGGGATATGGTTAAAGAGGAATAAAGTTGTACAGTAGTCCAATTTTGATTTGTTTTTATTTTAATACACTTCCTAGTTAAAGGCTCTAAGGATTGCTTTGGAAAACCATACCTCTAAATTATATTACCTCCAAATTATAAATGCTATGAAAGGAGGAGCTGGACAATAGCTGAATGCCAAATTTTCATTCCCAGTCATAATTGCCAGTGAAGTATGCTCACTTTTGGAATGTGCCTTAAAAGGCATTCAGAAATAACCCAGCTGGAAGAAGGGTTTCAAAACATCTTTCCTACCTAAAACCTGTTTCATATTGGTTTAATTCCACCAAATGCTTGACTCAAAAAATCGGAATGTTAAAAAAATTAGGTTGGATCCAGGCTTGATCCTTAAAATTTTGAAATGCTGGAATGGCAGATTGGTTTGATGTTTTTTTTTTTCCTCTAGTGAGGAAACAAAGCTGAGATGTATGGCTTAGGGGCTGGTAGTGCTGCTCAAGAGTTTATCAGCTGTGTAGATTTTCCCTGCCATGGGACAGGGGTGCCAGGATTCTGACCCCTTGGATTGCACTGACCATATTTTACTGTTCAGATACAAAGCACATGGACATAAAGATACAGGAAAAGTATAGTAGATAACTTTTATACGTATCAGAGTATATCTCTACTGAGCATGAAATGTAGATGAGCTCTAACAGCAACTGTTGTTTGATCCTGCAGATATTTTGCCGTGTTGTTACTGGCAACATTCACAGGAAAGTATGATCTAAGGTCTGTGGTGATAAAGAAAAGGAGTTTAACACATAGAGAAAAATATACTCAGAAATCAAAGGAAATACAGAATATCTCCCATTTCATAAAATGTGAATGGGAGTTCTATTTCCACTTAGTAAAACGCAGTTTATCTTAATGTTCTGGCCAAAAGTCAAATTTCATGGAAAGAAGAATGAATACAGACTTTGCATATGGGCACATGTACTTCAAGTAGCAGTGGCACCTTAATTGATTCTAATACACTTGAAAAATTTCTCTTTGTACAAAATTATTTTTATTGATTGTGAAAGGCACACCCAAGCTGCCTTTCTGCTCTCATTTATGTCAATTCAATGCCATTCAATTCAGCAGAGTTGAACAGAGAGCAGAATTGGGCCCCCAATGCCCAGGAAAAGGGAGGCTTATAACTCACCCATCAGTATGACATTTCCTATCCTCAGGCATATGAAACTGGTTTTAACTGTAACTTTAGGCAAAAAAGAGCTTGAAGAGAATATTTTTAAGTTTATGTTTGTCTGATGCCTGAGACTGCTTTGCAAAAAAAGTGATTTATTTACACTAGACATAAATTCAGGCAGGTTCATTAATCAGTTTTACCAGACTCTAGATACACAATTTTGGTACACAATTTTCCTGTACCTTTCATCTATGAAATTCATTGAAAAAAAAAAAAAAAACTGGATTATTTTGTTGGTCTGATATGAAACCCCCTGCTTCAGGGCATCTTTTCAAAAACCAAATATTTTCCCAGGTAAGCGAGTAGGTGTAATGCAGTGATATTTTTTAATCTAGATATTGAACATACCACACTGTAGTATCTGTGAACCCATCCTTATGGGACCAGTGGCAAACAGCAATGTTTAGCATTGTGTTTTTACAGTAGTGATGTTAGGGCTGTAGCTTGCTTCAGGCATGCATGCAGGCTGTTTGGCTTTAGCATGCTAAGGCAGCATGAGCTGGCATTGATGCTCAAAGGCAGCATCCCACTCCCACCTTCCCCGGGCTGCCTACTCCTCTGCCTCCGCCTCCCTGTTTCTTGTTCCATCCAAAGAGCCAAAGGGAACAACTGGCTTGGGTTAAAACTAACTCAGAAAATGGTGAAAACTCGTTTTAACCCAGAGCAGCTCCGCAGCTTAATTCACAACAAAGGCTCAGGAGTGTTTGTCCGACACAGGGGAAGTGTGGAGCAAGACCAGCCCCAGGTTCAGTGACAGTGCTGCTGTCTGGTGACCCAAAGCGTGTGCCACTCATCCCAGTGTCAGCAGAAGGCATGTCCCACTCTCTATTTCCATCCCTTGTGACAGCATTGAAATCTTCCAAAGGGGAACTGAGTAATTCAAAGCGTGTAACAATCTTTTCAAGTCAGCAAACCAGAAAACAACAAAGAAATACTAGCTGGTTTTTGTCACCATAGTGATGCACTGCTTGAAACGAAACAACACAATACTGTTATTATTGTTATTATTATTGTTATTAATAATAGCTTATAAGACCTGTTTCAGAAATAACTTGCAGATTTATCTCAATTCTGTGTGTCAATAGGGTGTCTGAACACACGTATGGACAACCCACGCAATGTAAGCACAGTCTTGATTTTCCTTCTGATTCATAACATAGCAATAGCATTACTAACACAACTTGTAAGAAAGAAAGAAAATTAGAAACTCTGCTAGCGAGTTTGGGGGCACAGAGAAGGTAGAGGGAAGGTATAGGTGTCCATTATTCTGTAAATTCAGTAAAAGATCCTAAGATTTTTCTTGGTAAATAAGATTCTTCTCAATTTAAATATTTTCTCTCACCCTCTACACATTTCTTATGACCACACCTGTTCTGTGTCAATACCCCCACAAAGCTAACTTTCTCCTCCCGTTCTCCAGACACCTCCACACCTCCTGCAGCTTGTGCACCCTACAGAGATTTCCTTTCCTCCCAGGCTGTCTGTGAGCTTCCATCCCCAGAATGTGCCTCTTATCTTTAGTTTGTCTCCTCTTGTTGTTCTATTTTTTTAGTAACTAAAGATAATCAGGGTTTCCCCCTACAATTTTCTCAAATCCTTGTGTCTATCAATCTCCTGAGCTCCTCTCCCACAGCATCCCAGTGTGCTGCTCAGATGCTCCAAGGTGGTGATGGAGAGAGCCCAGGGCTGCCTGGGTGAATTCACACATCCCCTTTCTGCACACTGAGTGCCTTTCCCCCTGCCAGGTGAGACTGCAAGGTGGAAAAGGGCAGAGAAAAGGTGGGAGGGGGACATAAGTACCTGACAGAGCTCAGCCTGGGACATGGACTCACATCCTGTAATATAATTATGCCAACAGAGAATTCTTACACTCTGCACAAAATGTTTCAGACCTTCTATTTTTTATCAGTGCAAGAGTGGCAGGGAAGATCAAAAACAGCTGAAACACTCACTCTGTTGGGAAAATCCAGCACACAGACTACAAGAAAAAATATCCTGCAGTTTGTCTCTTTGCAGAATGTTTTGACAAACACTGCCTTTTATAAACCTTGTCTAACATATATTTCCTATAAATCTGTTGAAAATTACTCTGTTTGCCTTTGCAGTCAAAAAAATAAACCCAAAACAACTGCAAAGGCTATATTTTAGCAGTGCCTATTGCAATATAGTTTTTTGTTTCTACAGTATAAACTATAGAGCTAAAGGTGTATGTATTCCTCAATATCACAGACAACCCGTAACTTTCATTTTCTTTCTAATAAAATCATTGCTGCTACTTGCATGTTTTAAAAAAAAAAGTTTTCTTGTTGCATGGAAAATACCTTCAATAATCAAGTTTAGTCATGGAACAATTTGTATCTCTAGCAGGTCATGTAAATCATTTCACTCTACTCTTATACATAATTAAATTGCACCAGGTAAACATAAAATTAATTATCTGTAAGAGTTTCTGATAGCTGGCTTTTTGTTGTTTCCACTGAAATAATTTCTCAAACTCCTGAGATAATTTGACTCACCCCTGTACTTAGCAAAATTTTCTTTTGCTTGTTTTTCTCTTCAAAGGTTAAGAGAACTCCTTTTTATCTTTTTTTATTGTCCTTTATTAACAGGAGGGGGTTTTTCATGCCAGTATTTTGATTTTCTTTCCTTCCAATCTTCTCTTATTTTGTGTTACTTTTCTTTAAACTGTATCCGATAAAAAGAGATGCTGAAAGGATATTGAATAAAATAAGAAAAAATAGTTGAAATTAATTACTGTTATGAATGTTTTGAATTAGTCATGACTGTAGGAAAACAAATATAGTTTCATCTGATTCTTTTCTCTCAGCCAGATTCTGTTATGCTTATTTGGGTGGAGGATTACTGTCCTAGTCACATGATCTCATTGAAATTAGTAGGATTATCATTGCAGCAAACATTTTTCATACTGAAAATGATGTCAGAATCTTGAATTATTTTCATATATCATAACCCAAGTGGTTCAGTAGATTCTTTATGCCTAAACTGAAATATTTGTGTTAAATAGGTATTTGCTTCCCAAATTGTGGATCACCTTTAAGCAACTGCCTACCTTTTGTTAGCACCCTCCACCAAAAAATACCAGTTTTGCTCTCTAGCCTATGACTCTGATATGCAGAGACACTTTAATTGCTCTGCATTCCTGAGTAATCATTTTATGATGGGTTTATTGCCACCTCTCCCTTATCAGGGCATGGCACTGTTACAGACCCAGTGATAAATTACCCTTTAGAGAGGGAGAAGACTGTGCCACTTTAACAAGTGCAATAAAGCACTTTTTATACCGTGAGAGTTCAGTGCATTTCCCATTCATCATACACCCTCAGTGATTTTACACAGATTTTACACTGTTGATTAGCTCATTAGTGGGGTTAATTGGATACATTAACTGGCAGAATTACAGCTTGACTATGAACCAGAGGCTGCAGCATTATAAATGACAGACAAACTACAGACACGCATGGCCAGCCTGAAGGAAGTTCTTCTCTTTGATTAACTTTCATTAGGTTTTAATTCTTCCCTTCTTCTATAATTGACTCTGCCTGAATATTTACTATAGCACAAAATGAATAAGGGGGTAGATTACATGAAGCTGCATTTTCTATGGCCAGCTGTCCTAATGTCGCAAATATTCAGAAGACAACAACTAGAAAATGAGCAGTAAGAAGACTGTCAATAGTTAGACCTTAAAATTAAAGTGCACAGGCAGTCAAATCCCAGCTGCCTTCACACATCCTGCTAGAAAATAGTGCCCACAGTAGCACATTTGGGGCCCAACCCTGTTCCCTGCACGCAGCCAGAATTTTACAGATGGATTAGTGTGATATAAAAAGATAGGAAACATTTGTTGTCTGTGGGAAGGAGGATGGAGCCACCAAGCAATTTTCTGCTTAGCCCAAATTCTGCAGAGTTTCTGCAGCTGCTGGGATGATGCTGATGAAGGAGTCTAAATTGTTACATCTCACAGAAGCCCAATGGTGTCCCCATTCATTCTATAGGCAGACTACTATTCTGTCAGAGTAATCTGGCTTTGAACAATGTTGACTGATGGTTGTAGAAGTTTCAAATTTAGTTATTTATTGTAAGAAAATTATTTGAGAGCTATACCAGGGTGTTTACACTGTTTTTCCCATAGTTAGTTCTGACCATGTGAACTAAGGTTTTTCCACTTCAGGTATTTATCTGGTAAGAACCCAAACTTCTTCCAGTTTGAATACCTCAGAAGGCCAAAAGGGAAGAAACTCTGTTGGCTTCATGCCTCATGCCTCTTCCATCCCAATCCAAACCCACTGTTTTCTCCTCCTAACAACACTGTATGTGAGCTCGGGGCAGACACAGCATACAGAGCCACTTTGACCACCCTGTCCCTCTCTTACAAGAAGCTCTCCTGCATTTGGACACTCTTCCCTGCTTTACAAATAATGTCTCAAAATGTTGTTGGTAATCAAAACATGTATCTCACAAGTTCTGGACACCTACTCAAGCATTTGCTGTGGGTGTCATTTTGTTTCATTCACCTTATTTCTCAGGGGTAAGTGATACAAACAAGTGTTCATATGCCCAAGAGGGTATTTCTACATGCGAATATAAGAAAAAGAAATGCCTGAATCTGTTGAGTACACAGCTGAAAACATGGAGCAGGACCTCAGGCAAACTCATTTAACTACAAAAACAGGGATTACTTTTAATACCTCTCTATGCCTGTTTAGGCCAAAGCTCTTAGTGGGATTTTGTTGCAGGGTTTTTGTTTTTTCATGTATGCCTGCAACTGTCAGCCTAAGATTATAGGTTGTTCTACTAGGAAGGAATATTGTAGTTAGTGAATTTGACCTAATTAGTATGCACAGTTGAGTTTGTGACCTTCATTTTCACTTTTGCTTGCCCATCTGGAAGGGAATATGTTCCTTGGTCTTTTTTATTGAATGGGTCTGATTTTCATCACAGTACATTATCTTCACTTTTCTCATTTCAGTAGGATAGGCTTTGGGAAGATAGCCCTTTATTTTTGCTCAGCTTCTGTTTAAGGCCTCTTTCATTTACTTTTTAATTGCTGTGTTAAATAATGCTCTAAGTTTTGGATTGCTACCAGTCTCTGAGTTCTTTGTGTCTCATCTGGATGGACAGCACTTAGTGGTGAGTAGTAACAACATCAAAGCACTCTGGTATATTCCCTCTTAACTACCTATAAACCATTACTTTCCACATTATGTTATTATCTACGACAAAGTAACTACAAGCAATTTGAAAACTGAGGATGAAGTCTGTAGGTTGTACAAGCCATGCTTGTATCAGCGTGAAGAAAACTTTTGTTGTTGATTTTGTTCCAGTAGCTCCAGTCTCTGAAGCTGAAACACCATCTCAGAGACAATTACGTATTTTTTTATAAAATAAAGTCCTTAATAAATAGGATTCTAGACTTCACAGGTAAACAATTTATTAATTCAGCCTGAAAGCATGGCAAGATAAAAGCAAATCAGCAGAAAGATGGACATTTTTCTTCCTAATAGGTGGTTTTCTTACCTTAAAACCAGCAGAACAGCTCTCAGAAACATCCAAGATGAGTATTTCTTCATACAGCTCTAAGAACAATGTCATCACTGGTTTTCCTGTCAATAATCTGGTTCCTTTTGGTTTTGTGGCATGTCCCTTTGGGAACAAGATTATTGTCCCATAAACCAGCAAGTGGTTAATATTATCCCTTAATTACTCATAATGGTGTGAAGCTGAAAAGTAATATTCCATGGCTTGTAATATGAGTGTTAATATGCACTGCACTTACAGACTGGGAGATTGATTCTAGGTCTCTTTTAGCACCACCAGAATGGAAGGTTTGGCCTGTGCTTTCACACAGGCACCACTACCCAGGCTGATGTTTTTAGTCATCAAGTCACAGGGCTTTGCAAAAGGCCCCACCAAAGTGAAAGGAAATGCCAACAGTGAGGTAATGATACTCAGCATAAGTAAACATATTTGATCTTGGCTCAGTGTTTGCAAACTCTTCCTCTGGAAATCACAGTAGGCATCAAAGACAGGAGTAACATGGTGTGACTGCAGAAGGAGGCCTCTGGCTCCCTTCTACCACAGGCACAAGAATGTGCCTTATTGTAAATGCAAGAGAAGTGCCCTTGGAGTCAAGAAGATTGTTCATGCACCTAAGGCTAGACACTTGTGCAAGCACCTGGATTGTTTGCACAGGCATTGTGCATGCTGCTGGAGCTTCAGAGCATTCCAGGGTACTTTTCACACTAAAAAGTCATCACAATATTGAGCTGATGAACATTGCTCCCAGTCACCCTCTAAGCATTAGGGCACAAGCACAGCACAGCAGATCTGAGCTCTGCCTTGTTCCTCCAGCTTTTTCACACTCACAGCTGCTGCATTTACTTAAAAATCTGGAACTTCCTAAACAAACCAAAGAGAAAGGACAAACTGAAGAGCAGTTTGCCCTGGTTTCTGGTCAATTAAATGCTCCTTTTCCTAAGACAGGTTTTCTTCCCTGTTCATTAAGGTTCTTCGGCTAGCCAAGTTCGACATCACCATGTGGCCAAGGGAAGTATGTGTCTACAGCTGCTTGGCCAAGCCAAGTAATCTGGTTCCCCAGTTTGCTCCTCATTCCCCTGCCTGGCTGTGCTACATCTATGTTAGTTTTCTTCCCAGCTCTCTTTTGAAATGAACTGATTAGTTTGTCACCTTTGAGGCAAATGCAGGTGCAGTTCTGCACCTGGTTCAATAACAGAAAGGCATCGCTGGTGGAATACAGCACAATACATGTATCATTTTAGAAACTGTAAATTGAAATACCGTTTGACAAAATTCTCTTAAGATTATAAGGCAGCTGGGGGAGACCTGAGGAAGATGCTCTGTGTGGACAGCAGTTATTAACATCATCATCAATCATCATCATCGTTGTTGTTATTATAACTACATTATTGTCATAACACATTACTATTTTGTTACTAACATTACATGCCTATTGAATGTAGTCCACACTCATGCTGAAGATGGCTCTAACAACGTAATAGTCCAGATAATCCAGGTCCAGCACTGGAGAACATTACCTGGCCCTGCTTAATTTACTCTTAGAGATAGGCAGAACTAGGTGGATAGCTCTGAACCTCTGCCCTGTGCACAGGGACATGTAACAGGTGAGATGCCTTTAGCAACCACTTGGCTTAATGTGACTGTCAAAGAAGATTGCCTGAGTCTCTGGTGTAACCACTGGCAGATGGTCTTTGAGAGATATTTTTGGGTTTAAATGTTTATTAGCTAGCTATATGAACAATAATTTGTATTCAGGTTGCTATATGAACAATAATTTGTATTCAGGTTAAGAACCTCATGAATAAAAAGCCTTGAATAAAATGGTAAGTCCCAGGACTTAAAAAATTAGTAAAATCCTCTATTTGTTAACTGCAGTCTGATTTACATTTTGAAAGTTTCAGCAAAAACTTTCAATTACTTTTGCCAATGGACTTAGGAAAAAGGGAATAATGTGATAATATTAAACCTTAATTCTTCCATGGCTGTTGGTTTGGGAGAACTAATTTGTGATTTTACCATGAAAACAAGCAGCGTGAAAGGTATGAAACTGCCTAGACTCTGTTGCTAAAAGGAAGAAAAGAACTTGCAGGGAAAAGTTCCACACATAACTGGATGAATAATTACATGAAATAAGACACTGGAAGTCAACAGAGAATCTAAATATGACAATGGAAAAAAACCCAAACTGATTGACAAAAACAAGTTGTGTGTCTTTAGGGACAAAATGCTGAAGAATTTAGTGAGAATTAGAAAAAGGCAAGCTGAACTAGAGCAGTCAAGTAGATTAAAAGTACTCCTAAAATGTCCTTCAGGCACACGCTAAAAATCAGAGAGGAAAAGTGAGTTCTTATGTAATGAGATACAGGGTAGACATTAAGGATAGTGCAGCCATGAATGAAAAAAACCCCAAACTTAAACATCTCACCCCAGTTTTCTAAAATGACAGTGACATGGGTCTGCAAGAGGCAATTCAGGTGACTCTGGATGGGGAAGCTCAGCCAAAACAGGCATTGCTTAGATAACAAAGGAAGAGCCATTATTTAGGAAAAGAAAAAAAATCACCTGGTATCTTTTGGCCAGAGTTAGCTTCTCAAAATTTTGCAAAGCTGGAGAACAACTTATGAGAGAAAAGCTAAAAAGGAGGTGAATAGAATGTATTTACTAAAGATAGTCTCATACTCATCTGACACCTTTTTTGATATGGCAGATATCTAAGAAAGGGCAGCTCAGTACAAGTTAACAGTGCGTGCAGCCAAGGCTGATGACAAAGTCAAAGTAGTTTTTAAAAATAATTTGTTTCTTTAATGTCATAGTTTCTATATAGTTATTTATTCTCTTATGGATGATCTGAGTTATATTTTGTTGGTAGAAAAATTGTAGGGATAATTTGTTCAACAGCAGAATCCTTGTAAGGTGTCCAGTCTTTTTGTTGTTGCTGCTGCTTCCTTACGTATTTAGCTTTCTAACTACTCTATGATTCATATTCCATAATGCAATTCTGGCCACTTTTCTTCCCTCTGAATTGATGTTTCTTTCCATTGCTGTTAGCTAACATGTTATTCAAATTCAAAACATTATTATATTTCTCCCTCTCTTGCTCCCTCATTCTTTTTTTTAAACATCAAACCTTATTAACATCCTGGCTCCAAGTGCTGCTTTTTTTCTCTATGCATACAGTATGACTTCAACTTTAGAATGGAAAGAAAAGACTTCCCCTCCCACAATTTAATTTATCAGAGAAATTTAGTTTCCAAACTTCCTGATTTCCCCTCTTCTGTATCCCAGTTTTTACTCCTCATTAATGTTGCAAACACACACACATGCAAATACTCTATTATTTTGTTCCTAGACAAAGATTTTTACCTATTCTTCCTCCACTCACAATTGCATTCTCTGCTATTTTAGCACTGTAGATTTCCCTTCATATTTTGACCATTATAAGGTATATTCAAATTGTTCCATAGCCAGCTTTTAAAAGCTATGTTAATCAACTAATACAGTGCAGCTGGCTGGAAATGTGAGCCAGGATTATAAATCAGTTGACAAAGTAAGTTTTTGTGTCAAAAAGAATGGCTTTTATAAGCCTTAGTCCTCACAAAAATATAGGTTCCTTTTTAGATCGCTTTAAGAAAATATCTATAGTCTGATGATTTTAAAACACTGACCTTCCTACTATGAGCGAGTTTTTGTCTGTTGTTTTCTTAAGAACTGGAGCTGATGTACTTTATAATAAGGTTAAGAAATTTATAACCCAGCCTCAATTAGCCACCAAAGTGGATTCTTTAAAATGAAGGAGTTACAAGGTATATTCCCCATTAGATTCACACGTCAAGGTTAAGTAGTTTGGATGGATGGTGAAAAAAACATGCAGAAATTTGTCAACAGCCACATAGCTATTATTTATGATCTACAGAAGAGTGCTCTCAGGAACAAGCACATATGTGGGGCCAGGCATTGCAACCACAGTTGTACAAAGCAGTCCAGTTCCACTGAGCCCAGCTGGGTGACACCACATCACACCACCTCTCAGCTCGCTGCCTTCTCTGATGTTTGGAAGGATGGACAGTGTGGTACCACCCAGCCAGCTCTCCGTTTCTTCTGCCTGTGCTGGCCTGTGACCTCAGAAGGAATGGCTGGCGGCCACTTGCTTTTTCACATAGGGTGTCTTTGGCCAAAGATTATCTTTTATTATTTCTGTTGTGAGATCTATCATGTCTATTCTCTTGTTTGACTCATTTGGATTTCAAGTAAGTCTTCCTTAAACTATGACTACAGAAAATAGAAAAAGCAAAAGTACAGAGGGAACCAACATGATTGCAACACCTAAATTTAAATCTATCTCCCCACGTACTTCTTAAAAAACTTGGTTAACACCATGATATCTGTTATGTCTCAGCCAAATCCCTAGTTCAGGTGAAAGTCTCAGGTGAAAAGTGGGAAAATACCTGAATCATGCAATGATTCCCAAAATCATCAGTGCTGAGAGACAGACCGGCCCCTGTTTTGGAAATGCCACAGCTGTCACTGACAAGCCTGGGGGTCAGCTCCCTTCCTCCCTTGCCAGGCAGTGGAGGTGACTCCACCTGGGACAGTATCCCAAAGGACAGAGGTGATCTCTCAAATGGACAGAAATGTCACTGACCAAAACATGCTTCTCTGCTTCTGAGACCTTTAGTGCCAGAGGGTAAATGTGACTGGTCAGGTCTGGTCTGGTGTGAAAGCCCAGACAGCAGAGAAATGAAAGGTGACTGAAAGAGGGCAGAGCTGCATGATTGTTTTTCCTGATTGCAAGCTGGAACATTTCCTTGCATAAGTCTAGTCAAGAGAGCAGAGCTGGTCAGAGGTGAATGACAAACCTTTTAACAGACATCAGGCTCTTCCAGAGAAATGCAATGTGCAGGGGAAGCCAGTGACCAGGGCAACCTGTTCTCTCTGCATCATGACTTGCAGGCTTGGTTTTCTACATGTTACCAGAGATACACCAAGGAACAACCTCTGCCAGAACTGAATGTCAGAAGTCTTGAATACAGGCACTCATCTGGCTCACTCCAGAGCGCTGTCATACCTAAATATTAAGCAGTGTCTTCTCTCTCTCAAGTCATTGTCAGATCATACCACTTCAGCAGGGCTTATGCAAGTCCCTGAAGTCCAGGCTATGTGTCCCTGGCAGTCACTGGTTCCCCAGCTTTATCAGATGTTCTGGATAGCTTTTACCTGTGGTTTTCCCCTGGAATTGTAAATGGAATAACATGTTCCCCAATGGACTCCTAGAAGAGCCAACAGCAGTTGCTCCATGTATTTTCTCCATAAGAACTATTGTTCTCAATTATTCATATTCTTTCAGGTTTAAATACATGCACATGCATACAAAAATAAGACAGAGGATGCCTGAGCCCATAAATTTGACTCACCACATGTTAATACAGTGAATAACAAATTCTTAACAGGAATATATCTGCACTTTTCATTCCCAAATGTGTTGTTCAGAAAGCATTCAAGTTCAGTTTCATTAAAATATTCAGTCACATTTAGAAATCAAGATATTTACTGCAGCTAATAGAGTTATATTATTGAAACTGAATACTAGTAAAAATCTGGTGCATAACTTACCCTCCTTCAGAAGGTTAGGAGCATCTCTGCAGATGTGAGAGTCTGAAATGTTAATGGTTAATAACTCAAGCTATCGACCATTTGTAAAAGCAGTGGATGCTTTGCTGGCAATGTGCAAGGGAACCACTCTGGGGCAGAGAGGGTGAGCACCCACCACCAAGGGCTGCAAGCTGGGTTTTTAGAGATGAGCGAGAAGGCCAATAAGAAGCAGACCCTGCTGAGATGGGATAGTGCTTTTCATCATGCCAATGTCCTCCCTTACACAACTGGCTCAGTTGTAAAAGTCCCCCCTCCTCACCACGGGAGATATTTGGCCATGTACTCCTGACGGTGTTCATCCCTTCTGATGGGACAAACCTGGCTCAACTACACTGCGTGAGAGGCAGCTGTCATGTCTTACAAGATGTCATAACCTAACAAAGATGCACAATGTGCCCACAGACTAACTTCTGGAGTCTTCCATGAGAGGACTGAGCATGATCCACAATGTTGCAACAGATTCACAGTGTTTCTTCAGACAGGGTAAAACTCCACGCCAGGGGCGATACCTGGGTGTTCCCATGTAAACCTGAACCTACTGAACCTGTTGAACTCTAGGTCTTGTGGGCTTCCCCCACCCCCAGGGATCAACAATGTGTACATATGACATCAAAATTGCAACAATCAAGTCTTGTTTCTGGATCCATGGGTGGTGGTATCTTTCTGCTCTTATCCTTTCTTTCTCTTTCTTTCTTTTCCTTATACATTTTCTAAAGTGTTATTTTTATGCTTTTTATTGCTATATTACTATAGATAATAACAAAAGTGGCTTCATATCTCCTTTCCATTGCAACCAAATTGTTCTAAAATAAACGCTAGAGACACACACACACATATATATATATATAAACAGTGGTCATTTAGTGTTGTTTTTCTCTAATGTGCCCCAGGGGATCTATTATTAACAAGAACCTTACCCTTGCATTCAGGAGCAGGTTGTAACAGCAAAGAACGAGTGAGAACTGCCCTTCACAGGATCAAGGTACCAGGTAAGGGGAAGGACTTGTCTTCCCATCTGCTAAGATGCCATTTAGCACTGAAAACTCATTTACAACTTCACCCAAAGTGCTCAGTGACGAGTGCTTACCCATTGCTATCAAGGACAATTATCTGCCTCTACCTGCTTACACTCCTGATGTGAGTGGAGCCACTGATGACAGACCCTGGCCCTGTCCCTTCCGTATTAATACTTACATTATGATTCTTACACTGCTGATAGACAAAGTTATTTCAATTATTCTGGGGCATGCTTTCTTTACTTTGTATTTTGCACACAGGGCTTTACACTGATAATCTAGGCAAAGTGTGTCTTTTTGTAGTTTAAAAAAAAAGCAATTCCCTTGAAGATCTTACAGTGTTTGCATATGACAGGGGAGATTTACAGACAAATTATATTTTAGTACATTCTCACTAGAACTGTACTGTTAAGATATTCAGAAACACTGGGAATATAAATCCAGAAACTTCAAGCAATAGGTGGCATGTTGCCAGCTTTAGAAACAATCCAAAAATGTCATATTTTGGAGGTAAGATAGTTTCAGCCTAGCAGCATCTTAAAGCTCATAGCTCACATTACTTTGTTCGTATTTCGTGGAAGTTACACATACATAGATTTCAGTTTTGATACAAATCCAGTGAATTGCAAAAAGAGATGTCATACCAAAACATAAACACAAGCAGAGAAAATATGCTGCAAAGTTTTACTTTTTCTAGAGAATTCCAAGCATCAGCTGTACTGCAAAATTCCAGTGCAATGGACACTATGTTAGATACAGGACACTTGCTTATACTGCTTCAATTGTAAAACTTTGGGGTATTCACTCTTTCCATAACCTGAACACATCCCACTTGCCTTCTGAAACTATGTATAAGCCTATGATTTGGTTGGTATTCAATGTACTTCCACTAAGTTAAGTGAAAACTACACAGGAAGCTGTATACAATGGCAACAAGGCAGAGTTAGACACTCACTAGACCGTGAAGTGACACAAGGCCGTGTAGTTGGACAACCTTAGGAATCACAGAGCTCTTCACCTAGAAATATAATGTCAAGAGAAATCAACCTCGCTCCTTTCCTCTTTTAATGAAATTTTTACTCTTCTCTGGCAGTACAAATCATCCAGGAAAGTACCTTGATGTAGGACATCACCTGATATTGGCCTGTTTATATGCCATTTATCCTCTCCCCTCTCCAGTCAGCTCTCAAGATGTTCCACAACAATAATAAAGATGAAGGAAAACAAAATTGGATTCTGTTGCCTGGCTAAAAGCCATAGCAATAAAACAGTTCCTTGAATACAGGGCTTATGAAATGGGTGACCCAGGCATTCTGAATTTATAGCTACATGTGTAGATTAGCTTGTGGATAACAAACATACATGTAATTACCCCTTGGCTGACAGAAAAGGGTCTGGGGGATACAAGGTGAGAAAGAAGCAGAAAAATGCAGAATGGCATGACAAGTAACAAATTTAGCTATTTTTTTACAAGCAATAGTAAAATATTGATTGTTAATGGTCTTTGGCATGGGAAGGAGTTCCCTGCTGGAACTTGTATTTAGAGCTGTAGGAAGTAAATATATATTTAAAGTTAGAGCAAATTTTAGGAGGTATATCTTTTTTTACCAAGTACTGTAACTTACTGCAACTGTGGATATGCTAAGCACTTTAATTATTTTAACTATAATTTAGTTGGGTTTTTTTGCTCAAAAATCAAATGCTGAAATGCAGAACAACATAACTTCTCCACAACAATTCATGCCTGTGTATAATTCTTCCCTGAAAGACCTGCCCTCTTTCACCAAAGAAGTCGAGTGTCAGATGTAAGTGGCCACTGTTTCACTGTGAGCAGAGCACTGGTGCTGCTCTGCACCAGCCAAGTACATATGTTTAAACATCATCCATTAAATGTCACAACTTTTGTGACCAGGAAAAGGAAATATTTTTGCTGAGGAGGCAAGCTTATTCTAATGCTGCCCTAGGCAGAGCAGAAAGGTTCTTGGTTTTGAAAGTCTGAAATATTTAAAAACAGCAAACTGCAGCACCACTGATTTTGCTGACAAATCTCTAATGGAACAAAGTTTGTCTGTAAGATTCAGTATCTAGGTAGAAATGTGATGCACCACTCACTAGTTTAAAGACGTTTTCTTGGATGGAGCCTGTGCATGTGATATCCCACAACACAATCTCCACAATGAACCAAAGCACTTTTCTCTGACAAAAAGATCCAAGAAAGCACCAGTGTATGAGAGAGAATGGAGATTTAATATTGCTGGAAAGACTGTCTGAATGAACTGCTTATTACAGAAGGAGATTGAATCTTTCCATTATAATAAAAGTACTGATTACTACATCTTGATTAGCCTAGTTTATTATGGGATTCTTGCATAGTAAGAGAAACTAACAGTGTTATCTGCCTTTTTCAGGATTTTGGTATGGGAACAAATAGGCTTTTCAGAGCCTCCTCCATCAGAGATGGAATGACAGTGACTTTCCCTGTAGCCCTCATGTCCACCCCCTACTTTTTTCTGTTTTGCATCTAACATGCAATGTTACAACACAGCTAAGATGGGCACTTCTGCATCAGAAGTTTGGGTTTTGGTTTTAAAATTCATTCTCTAAAAATGCCCTTTATAACTCAATAAGCCTTCTGCAAATCAAGTCTATGCCTTTCTCAACCCATATTCTTCAATTCTAAAAATAAATAAAACACACTCTATATTTCATTCTGCTAGCCACAAGCTTGAAGGTGGAGCTGGATTCTCTTCTACCTCGGACATCAGGAATGCATGTCTTAACTAAGTGGTTATCTGTTGAATTGTTTCAGTGGTGAGGAGTCCTGTCCATTTAGCTTTCTAGGCAGTTAATGGAAGAATTAAAATTCAAGCTAGTAATCCCCGTAGGTAGTGATGCTTAAACTCTGTCTTTACCAACACTCCTTTTAGATGATTTCTCACATGTTTATGCATTCACAGGCACAGTTACACACAAGTGCACAGTGAGGCACGGCAGGTCTGATTACACTCGTGCATGGCATGGGGGGCTGGGTTTAAGGCTCTGCAGCAAGACTTCTGTCTTGAATGTGGAAAGAGGTGGGAGGTCATATTTTCTCAACGGATGCCTATGGCTCCACCAGCCATTTTTCCTTCATGGGTTTGGGGTGTCAAGTGCTACAGGATTTACCTCACTGCTAAAGTAGTAGCCAGTTCTGACACTGAGTCAGGGTCTCTTAAGCAACAGGAGTTATTGCTGCCCCCAGGGTGTAGGAGAGGTCACAGCCTTGACCTGCCACCTCCACCCTGTTGTGCTGCGAGTTGGAGAGAAGTCATCCTCCTTTCCCCCACATCACACCGTCAGGGCTCAGCATGCCTGGCTGGAGAGTGCATGGCATTGACAACCTGACCCTTTAGGTGAGACAATAAGTTCATTATTCCTTCATAAGGCAGGTATCACTTTCCCACGTACCAAATATGTGCCTATGCTTATGCTCACTTCTTGGAAAGGCTGGGGCTGGCTTCAAAACCAAAATAGAACAGTACCTGTTGTTCTGTTATAGAGCAGGGAAATTGGGCCTCAAGTGAAATACTAAGGCACAATTCCTGTCACATCTCCAGCTCACAGTGAGTTAAATGGTTCTACATTTGATTTACAAAGGCCTAATTTTTATTGCTTCTATTATACTCCCAGACTATTTTAATGGAGGCAGAATATTGACAAGGGAAACCACATCTATTTATTTCCCCAAATTTACCAGTTCTGCTGCAGCATTCATCATTTCCCTGAGTGATTTTCTTCTGTAAGTGAAATGTCTATCCTCTATCACTGAAAATTATAAATTACTACAAAATGCCTGCAAACCAGCTGCCCACAAAGTCAGCTGCATTTTTATTGGATGTGAGTAAAGGATCAGGCTCATTATTTGGAAAATTCCTGCTGGAAAGATATTTAATCACATACCTGTTATGCAATGGACAGTGATTTATACAGTGCTGTTACAGAACCTAAGACATACCAAATACAGGATGGCTTCCATTTGGAAATCTGGATATAGATATCTAATTAAGTAGAATTCCTGTTAATTCATTATGATGACATGTCAGTAGACTTTCTCCTTCCATTTCGTTGGAATGACTATTGTGAGTGTAACCAGCATATTATTGCTATATAACACAGAATTTAGCAGCAGGTTTGATTCTGTTCTACCTTTCTTGAAAGATAAGAGACCATAAAATGTACCTGATTATGACTCTGAAAGTCCAAAAATATGTGTCAGAATGTTAATATTACCAATATAATAAAAAATGCATGCAATAAATTAATTCTAAACCTTCAGGAAAAGAAATGCTTTCTGTGTATGCAGATCATGACAGGGCAGAGCTTTTAACACATTTTACTGAAAAATATAAAGCACAGAAAAGCATTAGTCCCAGGGAGAATTGCCTTAATTGCTTTGACCCCAAGGGTAAGACACCAGAGCTATATATTCAGTACAAACAATGGTGCCCTCAAGCAGAAAGCAGCCTTTTCACTCTGTTGCTTTGATTTTGACCAATGCCTTCAGCGTAATCAACTATGGCAATGCTTAATCTTGCATTTTTACATCTAGATAATACAAATCATCTTTACAAATGGAGGAAGATTTGCAATCAATAACTCATTCCTTACAGCAGGCACAGACAAGAACAATTTTGTGTTGCACTCTCTATTTAGGAAAACATACTGTATGAATGAAATATCTGTTTGGATTATAACAATTAAAAACAAATTAATAAATGTGCTCAACAAATGTCAAGCGTAGTTCTAATCTTGATTTCAGAAATATGCAACACTTAGTTCTTATTACCTGCAGAAGGGGAAAATGTTACAGGCATTCATAATAATGTAAACTTGTTGCACTGGAGACATGCTTGTCCATTAGGTTGGTTAATTTATTTTATACTGCCATCCATGTCATGAGTCAGAGAATACCGAATGTGTATTTGATGTATACATTCAATTTCCTCTGCCATATCAGACTGTTCCAACTTCCTTTTTCTACCAAATTTTGTGTCTGTTTTAAACACAGGCCCATTCCTGGCTCTCGAAGGTCATCTTAAATACCTCATGTGTGTTACTTGGTTTTTCAACTTTGATATGTGCTCCTCTGTCTTATAAAGCTTTTGTTACATGCTCTTTGTCTTTTGCATATAATGTCAGCCTACACTTACTAAGGAATAGAAGCCTCAGCCTGGAGTGTTTCTGTGTCTGTAGCTAGACTGCTTCAGATGCTATTTTGTTATAGAAAATAGAAAGTCCCTGAGTATTTTGAGTCACTTGGATCAAGCAATACTGTCATGAATCTTCATGATGTGAACACAGACTTGCAGTCCTGCTCTCCAAATTCCTTAGGCTTTTCATTGTTATTCTAAAAGAAGAATAACAAAAATTTTAGTGTGAGCTCACAAGTTTGAAACTGTTTTCATGTTTTTGTATAAGCAGGCTGTGATTACTGGGTGAACTGGGCTATGAAGAAGTGCTTAGTGTCCCAGAAGGAATGAGGGCTTTTTCTGTGTGGGTGACTGCAGTAAATGCACACGAGATTGCTCTGCATGGGTGGGATATAAATTAACCTTGAACCCACACTTCACCCTGCATCTCTTTCCTGTCTGTGTAATGGATGAGGAGGAGACCAAAAGAAAATATCCCAAATAAAAACTTCTTAATCATCTTTGCAGAAAGTAGGGTATTCCCTTTCTCCTCTAGGAGGCTTACTTTGGGCTGAGGAGTTCCCACTCTCCTGTGGCTGACAGACTGGCTACCTGATATGCACATTTTATAAAGAGAAGACCACCCCCGGTTTTAGCTATGAGTGTGGGTGACTTGTCAGTCAGCAGTGTCAGTGTATATTTCCTCACGCTTGTGGAAGCACCCAGCCATTCATGGGATCATTCTGTAGCTGGCATAAAGTAGATCTCACCTTCTGTTTTGTGCGTGACATGGGCAATTGTGGTTACATAGTACATCTATTTGGAGGTTGCTGGCAAACCAGAGCATGGCATCTCTAATTCAGAAATCATTTTGACACATGCTATGAAGATAAATAACTGGTTCTGGTGGCATACAAATCTTTTTAGGTCATGTAACTATATGGAGAATACATGGTAAGTCAGACCTCATTGCAGTATCTTAGAGTTTCCAGAAAGGCTCTTGTTTCATCTGAAGGCCTTGATATGCCCTACAGTGGAGGGTGTTCCCATTTACAAACAAGGGAACAGAATCATGAGGAAGTGAATTAACTCTCTGAAGTCACTCATGGTGGGCCAGGAACAGACTTGGGAAAGAAAGTCCTATCTCCCTGACATATTGACTTAAACAAAATACTGCTGAAGATATTTGGATGAAAGAAATTCTTCCAGAAGGCTGAAGAGGAAAGGCTAACATGAATCAGTGAAATGCTCTTCTCCAGTGTTTCATGGCCTATTCCCATCTCTGTGGGAAAGGACAGGGCTGCTTTGATCAGCTGAGTTCTTTTGCTGCTCGTATTTGCTTATTGGCAAGGATCTTCTGTGATGCGGGAAAGCAAAGCTCACTGCAGTTGGCAAGAAACCGAAGTCAGGACATGCTGTTCAGCCTTCTCGATTAAAAAATGGTATCAAAGTGAAATGAGTCACCAGGATAACACAGACTGTTTAAGTGGCACTCACAGAATGGCAAAGCAACACCCTGAGTATTCATCATAGTTGTGTCAAATCTAATGTGCTACAAAATTATGATGAATTCTGGATGACAGATGACAAATCTTTGTACGAAAATGTTTCCCCGGGGGCAGCAGCAATGAACAGAGTGGAAAGGCCACAGAAAAGAAAATGCATAAATGCATGTTCCTGAGTGAAGACTGCTGCTGGTAAGCCACACACAAATATATCCAGCTGGAGATACTCTTGTGATATGGATTATGCTGACCTGAACATAAGCAGGGTATTTCTGTCTACAAAAGCAGGGAGAAGGCAGGCAAAGAAAGCAGGCAGAGACTTAGCTACCCCTCACTACACACACAAAAACCTGTCACTAAGGGCTCGGTTGATGCTCACACAAGTAGACACCAAAGTGCCACTTTGACATAGTGCCACTGGTGTTGCTGTAAGGTACTTCACCTGGCTTCTGGCTGCCACTTCAGAAAACACAGGGCTCTTGCAAGTCCTATTTCTTTGTCTGTCAGCTCCACCTGATTGTTACTGATACACTAGGGAAATCTCAAAAATCATTAGGTGCCTTATGTGGAACAGTGAATCCAGGCCTAAAAATGTCAAATGTGAAGTAGGTCAGCAGCAGAGCTACTACCAGGATGAACAGTAAGAAGGGGAGGAATCTCTGATCCCTAAGCAGTGGCTATCACATTAGCTTCATACACACAACACTCAGAGCTACCAGCCTTTAAAATCCCAAAGTAAAAGTAGCTACAGCAACTTGTAAGAGCTGCTAAGTCCATGAATCCGTTTTAAAAAAAAATTACAGTTATTATAGAGTATCTTTTATCCTAAATGGAAAGAAAAGCTGAGGTAATTTCATTCCCACTGTGTGATAAACATTAACAACTGCTGACTTCTTAATGGTGAGTACTTTAGGTCTGAGACTTAGATGGATGGAGTAGATTTCCTGTATATATTTGAATATATTTGTTCTCACTGCATGAATATACACATGCTCTTTTTCTCTATGAATATATTTTTAATGTCCTTCTACACTTACTACAGTACATGATATAACATTCAGTTTGACCTTTTAAGCTAATCTTTACTCGTCAAAAAAAGATATTTTAGACGTGGAAAATATCTAAACCTCAGCTGTCTTTTGGCTTCACTGTAGTGCCCTGATGCTGTCAAATATAATTTAGAAAGTCATAACACATCATTCCAAAAGGAAGGCTTCTTTTGCCCTGACTGGATACATCTGTGGCCAACATTTTCCATTTATGTATTCTAAACTGATCATTGTATCTTGTAACTGAAATCAGCTTGCTCTAAATTTTAGAGAGGAAAAAGTAAAGTATTTTTTAAATAGAACACTTTGCAAGGGGTTTGCATGACTGAAAGTCAGAACCTTCACATGGTGTTTAAGACCAGGGAAAGGACAGGTAAAACACATGGGGCTCTAAGATAACAGAGGGCTGGGGAACAGCGTAGTTGGTCCTCTGCTGGGAAGCACCCAAAATCTTCACTCACACCTGCAGTCCATGTACACTGAACACTGTGTGCAGTTTGCAGGAGTTAATCAGTTTTCTGAAGTGGGTTGTAAAAAAAAAAGGATATTGAAATTCTTCACCTTCACTTAATTCTTCAGCTCAGTTGAGCTGAATCCAAAAGAGAGACCACAGATGCAAATACCCCACTACTACATTTGCTTTAAGGATTTTTCTGACACCTGCATGCTTGTGAAAAAGGATTATTTTCATTTCAGATAACTGCTCTCTGACACCAGTGTTTTTGAGTCTCAACTACAAAAATTGGGAGACTATCTAAGGTCTTCTCTCTCTCAAAGTACGTATTTCTAGAAAATATTAAAAGGAAAAAAGTCTAAGAGTGACGAACTAGGCAGCCTGAAGGGCAACGTTTTTATGCTTTTTTATAACATCTTAGTTTTGTTATTCATGTGTTCCACAAAAAAACCCAAAAAAGCCCAAATGCAAAAAACCAACCAACCAAAACAAACAAAAAAACAACAACAAAAAAGTGACCACTGATATGAGATTCTAGTGTTTAATATTCCCCATTTTGCACACTCTTCAAAAAAATTATTTTAATCTTTGAGATTTTTAATTAATTCTCTGAATAATATTTCAAATCAGATTAGCTCATGACCACTAACATCAAGGAATTATTTAATTTTTAATTCTGGTTAATTTAAGCTGCATGTATCTGGGGATTTAATGGGCAATATCTCTAATAATTAAACCCTCTATTTTGTAAATGCATATTCATGCACCAAGTCTTAAGCATGTAAATAATACCATTGAAATGTATAGGACAAGCCACATGTATCATGTTATATGTATACCTGCACCTACAGAAAATGAAATTCAAGCTCATCTCCAGTGAAATCTATTAGGGCCAGGAAACAGTTATTAATACCTAAAATATTATCCTAATGAATAAATGTATGAGTTGTCTGCTCCCTGTAGTATATTTTTAAGTAGCTCACTCTTTTTTTTTTTATTATCATGCAGTTCTGCAACTGTTATTTGGTGTCTTTAAGAAAACCCTCACACACTACATTGTTTCTTACATCCATAATCATCCACACAATACATCTGTCAGATGTTTGCAATGGACTTTGAATGCTGAATTTCTTTACTGGCAAAATAGTCCCATTGAATGCTATTTCTTTTCATGTGTTCAGACAATACATAGTCCTCAAAATCAACCAAAGACAACGAGATACGCAGTACAGTACCTTTAAAACCTTGGAGGGGCTAAGAGATCATGTTGTAGCATAACAGGGAAGACAGGAAAGCTGCACTACTTGCACAGTTTTTTGTGTTTATAATTACATAGAAGCCGAAGGTTAGGCAGGGTATCCTTCATAAAGTGGAAAACATTCTTTGTCACCACAGAGTTTTAATAGGCAACTCATGTCTATTAATAAGGGCACATCTGTTCCGAAGACTTGCATTATGCAGGTGTCTGTTCCTCTTGTGTTTTTTGATTTTACAGTAGGTAATTAGTTAGACATGATTACTTGCAACCCCCATTTGGACCACTTATAGCATAATCAAAGGCTCTAGTTTCTAATTATGAAATATGAAACAAAACCCTTACCTTTGCATGTGTAGCACTCAAATACATACCTGTTAGGATTCTGAGAGACTGATTGTTTTGTACTTTTAAAAATTGACACCAAGGTTAGTGATAAAAAGAGGAACTCTTTTTGCTTTACAACTTTGTGAGAGGAAAGCAGCCTTTCCTATTCTTTTCCTAATACTACTGAGACCTTAAACAATATTTCATTACCTAATCTAGGTTTTAAATACAGCTTTTTCAAAATCTGGACAACGAATGTGACAGGCATAGATCTTAAAGACCACAATTTCTTCTCATGAAGCACATATTTAAGTACCTTCTCTTTTCTGAAAAATCATGGATCTTCTTTGCTATTCCAAAATTTTCTCT
Organism: Dicrurus megarhynchus; assembly: GCA_013399195.1. Taxonomy (NCBI): domain Eukaryota; kingdom Metazoa; phylum Chordata; class Aves; order Passeriformes; family Dicruridae; genus Dicrurus; species Dicrurus megarhynchus. The sequence goes on along the minus strand of VXAD01004424.1, from coordinate 1,168,833 downwards.
CTCCATCTAAACTAAAATTGCAGTCAGTCTCTGACATCTCTGGCAGTTGTGCAGCTGTTATCTTAGGCTCAGTATGGCTAAAACAGAAATACTGTTCTGCCTTTCATGATTTACATTTATTCCTTCCATCAGAATGAAAAACAGTGCAATACATATTACTGTCATACTTGTATGGGATGTCATTTTGGGTTTGGACCTTTTCCTAAATCTGAAAATACAAAGTTTGCACATTCTTTCAGAGTAACCCTGCTAAGGTTGTTTCTTCCTTACACATGCATGCAGAGAAAATTATTTCCTGAGAACTTTTGGGTTTGTGTCCTGGCTAGTACACTATTGCCCTCCTCAGCAGAGATGCAGTCCTCCCTGTCCCATGTCTATCTTGGTCGTTGCTTTGATCTACATAATCCCACTACCTCTCGTTCTTCATACTCTGCTAGTCTCCAAGACCTTCGCTTGCCTATTAACTCAGGCTAGTCTCAGCAGCTTGCTTATCCAAACTGGTGCCCTTGTATGTTCTTGGGGATACCTCTACAGTTTGAGAAGCCCCTTGTGTAGTCATTTACTCCCTGAAATAATACTCCTAAATGTGACAAAATTCGCGACAGTAATCAAGAAGCATGACTTGGCATCCAAGCATATTCACCCTGGGGAAGGACAAGTTGTTAATCTGGTCTCTGCTGAGGCTGAGTCCCTTTCATTCCTGTGTTTGTAGAACAGAAAACACATAAAGTGTTGAGGCAGAATCCAGGATCATCATTCCATTCATTGGCCCTACTGAAAAGTGCAGTGAGTGGGGATGCTGGGATGTGCTCAGGGCCTTACTTGCTGTGGAATAGATTTGCTCTGGACACACTTAGCAGACAAAGCCAGACTTCTCAGATATCTTTGCTTTTTGGTGCTGCTTCACCTCACACCTGGCATGAAGCAAAGGGATTTCTAAGAGCTTTGGATGTTTCTACATATGTGTGGAAAGCTCTGTTTAGGCTTTTAAATGTTCTGACAGTTGCTAGTAAAAGCCACGTGCCTATTTTTTTTTTTTTACTACTAGGCATTTTTAGATTATTTTTGACACTCCATTTTCAGAAGAGGTATATACACTTTTGAAAAAAATAGTTACCATGTCCTATTATCATAATTTGGGGCCAAGACAGGGTTCTCAGCCCTTAAAATATAAAACTGTATAAGTAGCCAGCAGTTGTTAAACAGTGCCATTTTCCCAGGTACTCCAACTCTTTCTTCTCCAAAACATCAGGCATTATTTGCTCAATTGCATGGCCTTTCGTTGTGTAATTCCATCACACCTCTCATAAACTCTGGTACCAATTTCAGTTAAATAAGGGTATAAATGAGCACACTAATATTTTCCTCTGGCTACTACTCAAAGCTGGGAGGCCTCTACAGATACACTTCTCACAAATCTGTGCACTACAGCAGGAAATTATTTAGAATACTTATGATTCCAAGAATTTCTCATGATGTTTTTTATTCAGGCCACATGGTCATAACTACCAATGTCATTTAATCTTTCAGATTCGAAGCTAAAATTAATTTCCTCCCTAATATGCTTCATGAATTCAACAAGATAAATCTTATTTCTACAATTCATTTCCAAGTAAAAGCAAAATGGTTGAAAAATAAGAGGGCCTGTAAAAGTAACTAGAAATATTATCCTGTCTGAAAGGCAGACTGGAAAAGATTGAACCATTTGACTAATAGCTGTAATGCAGAATACGATAGGCACAGTGTCTGAAATAATTAGGCAAAAACATACAGAAAAATGACAAGAAATGGATAATACAGAGAAGTTGGCTGTCAGGCAAAGCTGTATGAAACTTCCTTCCAACCCCCAATTCCTTACTATTCTCTGCAAAGTCCCAGGTTTCTTTATCAAACCTACTGCAATAATTTATTATTGTTATACTGACAGATTAAATTCCACCACATGCCACTCATGCCTATAAGTTCAATTAAAATGACAAGACTGACATGCATGGGTAACTTTTGTGCAAAAGGGAAAAGAGAGGCAGCTCTTCAATGAAATTAAATTCCAATAGCACTTCTGGCAAGGTGTTTCTGCAAAGCACAGAAGAAAAATTGTGGTCCTGAGTTTCCATCCCTGGAGACAGTTAACCAATAAAAACTATATCTGAGTTTGATTAACTCTGCATGTTTTTCTTGACCTCATTAACAGAGTCAGCTGATGGATTTCTAGATCAATTTGCATGCAAATGCAAAAGAAAAGGACTTGTGCTGTAATGCTATGCTAAACTTTCTAGACTCTTCCTTACCTCATTTCATCTTTCTGTAGGCAAAACTAAGCAATGAATGGGCAGGGGAAGATATGTGTCCTCTTTTAGCTGTCAATTTGCCAAAATCCCAGAACAGGATATTTCACATCCTAGTAAGCAAGGAGGTTGTTAAGCCACACTTGTCCATGACTTTTCACAAATAGTCTCCACTTGGCAGTGTGTAGGCTGTTCCCCTTTTCAGAAAATTGGGGTACATACAAAGGGAAAATTGAAATAATACAGTTAGTGGAATGAGTAAGCAAGCTTTTTTGATCATATTTTTCAATTGTGTAAACAAAAAAAGTTTTGTGGACATTAACTTGGCTTCTTTACACTGTAGAGCCTTGGTAGCAGTAAAAGTACAAGGTCAAATCCCCACTTCACTGATTCACCGTCCAGTTTCAACCAAATCTCACACTGAAGAAGGAGCGAATGTTTGCATAATTATTAAAGATTTTAAAATTCAAGACCTGTCCTGTTACATTTTATAATGATAACAGAAAAATGTCTCTTTTCTAATATTCTTTTCAGCATTATTTTTAACAGTATGTAAATAAATAAAATGAAGGTACACAGATGCCAGTAAGGTCATTGTCATGGTTTAACCTCTGCCAGCAACTAAGCCCCACACAGGTGCTCACTCAATCCCCTCACATTGGAATGGGGGAGAGGGTCAGAAAAGTGAGAAAACTCATGGCTTGAGACAGACAGTTTTACAGGTAAAGCACAAGCTGCATGTGCGAGAAAAGCAAAACAGAGAATTCATTCAACACTTTCCATAGGCAGGCATGTGTTCAGCCATCCAGAAGAAAGCAGGGCTCCATCACCCCTAAGGGTGACTTGGGAAGACAAATAACATCACACTGAACTTTTCTCCCTTCGTTCTTCTTCCCCCACCTTTTATAGGTCAAACATGATGCCATCTGGTCTGGGATTTCCCTTTGGTCAGCTGAGGCCAGCTGTCCTTGCTGTGTCCCCTCCCTACTTCTTGTGCACTGCCAGCCTGCTCACTGGTGGGGTGGGATGAGGAGCAAAACAGGCTTCACTCAGCAATAACAAAACCATCTCTGTATCCAGCACTGTTTCCAGCACAAATCCAAAACATAGCCCATATTAGCTACTACGGAGAAAAATTCAACATACCCTAGCCAAACCTGCACAGTCATTCAGGGTTTAATTCTTAATCAAACATTCACATAATTCTGTGATTCATATAATTTTTTAAACACAGGACATTAGGACTCATTTATAACTCAGTTTCGCTCCCGAGACCTTGTATTAATATAGAGATAATGAAGCAAGCAAGGTAAAGAGACAAGGCAGGTAAAACTGAGGTCTGTCAAAAAATAGGTCTGTAATGTCACATTGATTTGTTTCTAGAGAGTAGGCACTTAGCTACATTAGCAAAGCTTTCACCCACTGGATCAGTCACAAATATCCACTGACTTATAGTAGGCAGTAATACAATATCTGCCTAACACTGGTTAGACATTATTTATCTACATATACAGCTCCAAACCTCAAGGCAGTTTAGAAGAAAAAGGACTACAGAAAACCTTGCTGCTATTAGCTCGCTGTTCAGCAGATTAGTATGTATTATAAACTAGGGTATATACATATTCAAATTGTTTTGATTAGGCACAACAGAGATGTCAGGGAGGTACTGCTGAAAGGCCTGTTAAAGACAGGCAGCTGGGCAGCACAAGGACAAATGAAATCCACAGGTGAGAAAATGAAGGGCAGCTCAGAATAAGTGAGAAAATGCAGACAATTTAGTCACATTAATAAGATGGGAAGGATCTGTAAATTCATTAATAACAAGTGACATGGCAGGGTTCCTCTACCTTGAATATTATGTTCAATAACACTCTTTCTTTAAATAGATGCAATATGCATGGGTAAGAGGACATGGAATGATCAGATATATAGATTTTATGCATAAAAAACTCTGAAAATCCCTTCTGAAACTTTTTACAATGATCGGATCATTAGACAAAACTCCTGTTAAAAATCCATCAAGAAGAAAGCACAAGAAAAACAATTCTCAGCAGTCTCATTTTGAACCCTGTCAATATAAAAAGCAATGAGTTAGATGAATTAACAAAAATTTTAACCATCTTTCTAGAATGTCAGTAGCCTTTGGGAGGGGGGTTCCATTTTGATTTGCTATTGTATTTTAGTTATTTTAATATTAAACACACAACTTTTGCCACTGAAGAGAGTGGAATGACCATTTGTTGACTAGGAAAATATGCTAGAAACAATAGCAAGTCTTTGGATTCAAAATTCTCACTGGAAAAAGAGTTTGCAGGACTACTTTTGTCAGATGTACCAAGGCCTGAAAAGTCATCTAGTAAGTTAAAAGATGAACATAAACATTCAAACAAGACACCATCAAATGATGGCACTTGAAAAACCTCAATGGAGTAAGATCATTAGCCTGGCATCTCCGAGTCAACATCACAAGAGAAAGAGGAGGTTTGTCATCCCCAGAGCTGAGCCTTGTCAGAACTGATCTGGATTTATGAGCCAGTAAGAGAATCCTTCATGATTATCTGTCCTGTTGTTCACCATTACAGCATCTTCAAGGAGGCTGTTTCACTGTGTGCTCTTCATGTCATGCTTAGCTGAAATATAATTGTCTCAAGGACCACCTACACTTACAGGTTATTCATATACAAATTAATGGATGCTGGTGAAGCTGTGTGTCCATTAAGCAGAGCATTAAGTATCATGGCGTTCATTTATCTATCAGATACTTTATTTATCACAGGTTTTCTGAAAGCTTGTTTACTAAGAGACTATACTGGCAGAATAATGCTGCTCTCAATGAATTTTGTGCCTTATACATTAAATTTGAAAAATGAAAACTCATGTCATTTGCCTCTTAGTTGGTACACAGTGGTCATAAGATAATGACTTTGCTCATCTCTGTTCATGAGAAGAATACAGCTCAAAACTTCAGGTTTATTCCCCTTTCTGTTAAAAAAACCCAGCCAACAAAGCTTTGATTAACTAATTAATAACAGTAATCTTGAAACTTAGAATAACTTTTATCACATTAAAATACTGTGTATTCATTGATCAAGAAAGAGGGAAAAGAGTGTGAACAATTTTATAACTTGATTGTCAAGAGAAGCAACTGATGGGTCCAGTTTTCAGCTTTGCTCTGCTTAATTTGTATTCAGATTCACACCTAGAGCCAGCTTTCAAATTTGTGTAGAAAGTTTTGAATTGGAGACCATCACACTGTTATTATTCTAAGCAATACATTACTTGGTGGCTCATTATCATTATCTTCACAGGGATTTCACTCCCTCAGAAAACCTTTCTTCCTCAAGTTTTCCAGGAAAGATTTACAAAGCAATTTCAGCATTGGAGATCTTGCTAGGGTTATGGCATTGGGTCCAGCACTTAGCAGGCTGGCATTTGCCAGTGCTTATGCAGGATGTTTGCCACCTCAGGGACAAGTAATCTTCCTGATGGCTATATAATTTTAGAAATTTAAGTTGTCATTTAGACTGAAGTCCCTGGGCCAGATCCTTTAAGACAGTTAAGCATGACAAAATGAGTGAGATTCTCTCACTACAGTATTTCATTTGCATACAGAGTTTTGACACATTTTAATTCACTGACCTGACCTATCATTTGCAGGACACTTCCTTGGCTTTTACTGTTTCAGCAGGTATCAGAAATGAGAGCAAATGCTTTGTCCTTTTTAAAAAATACCCCTGTTCCTTTTTGCACTGAGAAATCCTAGGCAGTAAATGACTTGGTGGAACGACTTTGAGGCATATGCTTGCAAACTTAATTGTGGCATTTTCTGATGGTGGACAGCTTGGCTTTCCAATTCAAAGATGCCCTTATTCCATCTTTTTGGATGGAAGTATTCTTTTTGCTAAGAGAGTATTATGGCTTCTACATAGAACAAAATATTATGATTCCTACTTAGCCATACTGATCTTGACTCCTAGTTCCTCTAGCTGGCCAGGAAAAGACAGAAGATATGATACATTTTCCTTTTAATATTCTTGGATTCATGTGAAACATTTGAGAAGAAAGTCATTGTATTATTTAAGAAACATCAAGCAGTGTTTCCATTTGTTTGACTGCTGTTACCTTCACACCTTCTTCTGCACTGAGCAAAGATATGAACAGTTACATTGTAAAGCATTTAATCCCAAAAATGAGTAAATACTAAAAAATCGTAGCTACTCTCAATCACCAATTAACCTTATTTACTTGTTTCTAAACTAAGCAAATTCTCTAAACTAAACAAATTCTACTTCTCTATGAATTGTCTTTTGTTCACAAATCAACACGCAGATTTCACTTGCAAAATCCCTGTTTGCACAATACAGAGATGCTATCTAGAAATTGAATTGTTAGAAAGATCAATCTTTAGAAACATCTTCATCCACGCTGTCAAATTCTAATCTCTCATACTGACTTGAAATATGTCACAAGCACCACTTATTTTACTAAATAGTTATCATCTTTATTGACAACTATAAGCTCAGTTAATTTAGTCAGGAAAAGTGTGTTTTAACCAAGCTTGTACTGCACTGAGAGCTTATAGCAGATGATTTCAATGGCTCTGATATATTTTGTCTTACAATCCCATCTCATATAGTCAGTAGTATCTTGCTGCCAGTATTCTTTAGCAAGAGACTAGAGGCAGAGAGACAGAGAAGCCTGGTACTATGGCATGACTAATTAACAAAACAAATCCACATACAACTGAGTACACATTTAGGTCTACAGACATGCACAATTATGCAATATTATCAAGCATATGTGATGTTTTGACTCATATTTGTTTGTAAACTGGAGCCATTATAGATTTTCTAGAGACAGCCATAAGTTAATTTCACATGTGTGGTGGCAAAATGTACTTGTTAACTATATTTCATGTTGGTGACCTGCAGAGAAAATACTGAACAAAGAGTGTGTTTGACTTTTATCTCAAGGACAAAGGCAGAGACTCAATAGGCTTTAACTTTTGAACTGTTTTACAAACAGTGACCACCTCGTGATATTTTCTTGAGTGAATGGTACTATTTACATCTACTCTTACTCAGGTCAACAGGAGTTCTACCACTTATTGCAGCATTAGCCCACTGCTGCTGTCTTTTGAAAATGTCATGTGCAATAAATATGCAAATGATTGCAGTATTTTTTTAAGTCCATATTAAAAAAATCTAAATTCTAAAGGGTACCTACTTATCCTGTTTATTTTTTCCTTTTAGTTCCTAGAGTTGTGACACATTTAAATGCATGCAACGGCTTTTTTTCCAGGTAGCTCCTCATAAACATTGCAAAATATTAATGAAGTTGTTAAGAAAGCAAAAGGCACAAAACATCAACAGTCATTGCATATTTAATTCACTGCTTTGTTCATTCTTTCCCCATTGCAAATGTACTAAATGACAATATAATTATAACCTAAAGCTGTTGGTAATTATATGCAAAGTGCTACAATAGCAATGAAACAGAGAGAGCGAGAAAGAGTCTGAGGGAAGACAGACTCAAAATAACCATTACTCATTGTACTCCTGGGTAACCCCTAAAATTGTTTGATTATGATGGGTTACCCAACCTGCAAATTACCTGAAAGAAATTCAGGTCAGGTATAGAGAAAACAAATTAATTACCAGGAAATTACTTACTGGTGTTGAGCCAAGTATTAGCTCATCAGCATGCAGCACCATTGGAAGAATGAAGGAGAACAATACAGACTTGCATCAGGAGCTGGAAGCAGAGAACAGCAAGAGGAAAAGTCTATTAGAAACTTTATTTCTAATGTTGTCACCTTTCTTCCAACCAAACCTGAGTTCTGTGTCCAATGCCAGAGGGTGTGCTACCAGCAGATCCATTCTCCTCACCCTCTTGCTCTGGACAATGGCTGCACTACCTGCAGGAACCACTCTCTGGCTCTCCATAGGGCCTGGGATGAGCTGCTCTGGCAGGTACCATCCCTAAAACTCCAGGGATCTTACGGGTTCTAGAAGAGCTCCTCTATTCCTTTGGAATTTGGAATAATGCCACCAGTAAACCAGCCAAGACCAACAGTCTCAGAGCTGAGATGTATAGTAGCTTAGATATTCTCTCTTCTTAGCTAAACAGATTCTTTCCTGGAGAGAAATGAGAGCCATGCTCACACAATTTGTCAAGGGCATGTTTGACTTGTGCTTATTCTGTGTTTGCTGGAATCAGAAGGAAATGCCATATAGTTGCTGCTTCATTAGCAGAGCAGTAATTTGCAGCAGAGCAATGTGCTCTAGAGATAGAATTTAATTGAGACAAAGCACATAAAAACTGCGAATTACATGACAGGCAGAATTGGCAGCTTGTGATGGTGAAGTAAAGTCCCTGCTTATCTTACTGATATGTACATTATGCTACAGCTGAATTAGTTAAACTTATACAAATACCATCAGAAGTTACAGCCCCTGCTACCCTACTTCCTCTTGCAGACTTGCTGCCATGTTTGAATTTCTCCTGCTAAAATACATTCAAAAGAGGAAAAAACAAATCATCCACAACAGAACAGAGCAAAAAGCAGTACGACTCAAAGATTTTGTTCTGAACTGTCCTTACTGTCTCCATTCCTTTCTAGTTCTTCTCCGTAACAGTGAGGGGAAAGTGAGCAAGCAGATGGTGAGTGGCACTTAGTTGCCAGCTGGAGTTAAACACAACAATGACTTTGGAAACAAATATAATCCTAAAAATTAAAACTGTTTCCATTGCACAGCACTCATTTTGTGTTCACCCTCTCCCCAGCTGGCAGCTGAACAATGAGCTATGAACTGCTTGGGCTCTCAGACCGCCGACCAATCCCCAGTTCCTTCCTCGCTCCGTGCACGGGAGATCTGCCTTGCAGAGAGACCCTTCCCTGCCTGTCCTGAGAGCTCACAAAACCCTTCCAGTCTCACCTGCTGAACGTAAAAATGCTTAAAACCTCTTGCTGGCTGCCCTGCATCTTATGCTGCAGCTGACACACATGTGCTGTAGCACTGTGTGTACGTCACATGCAAGGGCTTCACAGGTGGCTTTTAGCTAACAGCAGGTGGGAACTGGGGTTCTGCAGCAGCAAACAGCGAGCAAGAAAAGCTCATTACTCCTTTAGCGTACACAAGTTCCCCACAACACAAGGTACTTGAGCAGGGTTGGTTTTTAAAAAAAACACAGGCCTGAAATAAATTAACAGTTTTCAAGTAAAATAACTTTCTGCATTTTAATATCCAAATATTAATTTGTTTGCCTATGTGCTCATTTGATATAGTGGATGGAGTAGACAAGCACTGAAATATGTGACCATGAGTCCAAAGCAGCTGTAAAAATTATTGAATCTGAAAGGTTGTGACAGATACCTGCACTGTACTGATTATGTCCTGGATAAATTATTATGTGTGACTCATAAGTGCTTAAACCAGAAAATACAATTACAGTCACCAAGTATGATTTCCTTCATTTTAGGTTCAGATTTTTATCCTCTGTTTTTATCTGAATGAAAAAATGTTTTGATAAGCAATAAATTTCATAAAAATGCAAATAAAGGATTATTTAAATAGTTTGGGCACCTACCCAAAAATGAACACACCATTCTCAAATGAAAGGACTGCTCTTGAATGCATGTTTGAAAAAGAATGGCTCTTCTGACACAAGAGAAGATTTTATACTGTTTATACCTTTTCAAGGTTTCTGGGATGAAAGGACATTCATTCCTTCTGTTTGTCTGACAACTGGCAGCTTACATGTTAACATGACAGAGCAAGAAGCAGAACCCCTTCTCCACCTGCCCTCACAGCACAGGTATAACAGGGAGCACTGCCCTTGGGGTGACACCAGTAACACAGGCAGGAGACCCACCACAGTTCTCATTCCCTGCCAAGTTTGCCAACAAAACCAGCCACAGTTAGTTCTAATTGCAGTAATGGTGGGTTTGATACCTGTGCAGGGACAGCCCCACCTCTGAGTTGCTCCAAGCCCATTTTCTGCCTTATGTGGTACTCTGTGCCATAGATACTCAGGGATATCAGGCAGTATGTGGCAAAAAGCCTAACTCAGCACACTGCTGCCCAACAGCTGGCTTAGCTACACTGCCAGAAAAACTAAATAAGAAATTTGAAACTAAAAAAAACTATTGCCCTTGTTTCTGTGTTTAGACAACAACTTGGAAACATATTGGCCTTCAAAATCACAGCACTTTATAGCTCAGGATAGCCAGAGCCTTTTTCTCCAGATCTGATTCTAATGCAACAGGAATGATAAACAGGAATCTCTACAGCCTTGTTGTATCCCTGGATGTTCTGAATCACATGATGCCCTCGGCTTATTTCCCTCTAGAGGGCCACCCCTCTTTTGAGAGCTGCTAGCAGGGGATGCTTATTGGCAGGATTGGCCACTCTGATGAGTGACCAGCACCTTGCTACGGTTAGACAGCGTGATTTGCCTGCTCCATGTAAAACTTCTGCCAGCCTCAGACATGCCGGTGAACTAACAGCAATAAATACGTGTTATCAGCAACCACACATCAGGCACTCTACTTAATACCATCACATGTGTCTACAGACAGGTCAGATCAGGTCTGGAAGTGATTCGAGATATCTTGAAGAAAGCATAATCAGGAATCAAAAACATGATAAAAGATTCAGGAGATGAGCTGACATGATGAGAGGGCAACAACAGTCATCTGGAGACTGAACTGGGACATGAAAGAGAGCAAGCTAAGTCATGTCAGGTGAAAGCAAGTTTAGCACTGTGGTCTGGTTCTGTGAGGACGTAGGTAGGAATTCCATTGGATAATCAGAGTTGACAACTCCACCAGCTCTCACATAGGCAAATAAAGTCATATCTGATGTGACAAGGCATCAGATTTCTACGTCTCAATTAGGTAAATGGAGGCATTTGCCCTCCATCTTTCTTCGTTCTTGTTGTTGCTTGGTTTTGGTTGGTTATTTTTTTTAATCTGCCAGTACCATTCATGAAGTTTTTGTGCAACCAAAACAATTTGATGGACATTGCATAAGTTGGTTTTGCTTAATTCTGTGATTTTTTTTACATGCAAAAAAGTACAGATATGTTTTGAATTGGTGAAAGCTTTTTGGTGTACTACCAGCAGTAGTACCTTTCAAGGTGTAAGGTGTTGAAGAAAAGGAAGGCAATATACATGAGTTAAAAGGCATCAGTGAAACTGGTCAAACAGCCTGCATTTCTCTAACTGGAATTCAGGGTCACTGCCAGTTTTTACAGACTGGTCTGCCACAGGAACACATAAAACCTATAATTATAAAACTAGGTTGATGCACATTTATTCTTTAGGTATTTTACCAAAGATTCTCAGTACATCACCTGGAGTGGCGTACTGAGCTCTGGGGCTCAGGAGCATAAGAAGGACATGGAGTTGTACAAGTGGTTCAGAGGAGGATTATGACAATGATCAGAGAGCAGAACACCTCTCCTATGAAGACAGCCCATGGCAGCGGGGTGGAACAAGAAGATCTATAAAAGTCCCTTCCAAGACAAACCATTCAGTGATTCTGCAAAGCTAAATACATCACAGTAAATGTAATTCTAGATCATCAAAATATAGATGTAGACCCTACTATGAAAAGTATGCTTAGATGTGGGGGTAAAGCTGTTTTATTTTTCAAAAGAAAAGCATAAGAAATTTTACCTGTGGTCAATCTAAAACATTTTGTTCAACCCAAAATAATTTATCATCTAATATTTTCCAGGTCATTTAACTTCTTTGTGTTTGACTTTGAAGTTCCTTCAAATGAAAATAAAAGCATTTTCACTCCCAGTATTTTAAACAGAGAAGTGACCACCAGGGTCAGTGGATGCAGAAGACCTTCCAGGTTATTTTTGGAGCTGAGACAGTAGCCAAATTACCATCCTCTGAAAAACACATACATTTCCCTGAACACAGCTCACCTGGTTACTTGGGGGTTTATGCTTTTATAAATAATTTTTATTTGGGTCACAATGTGTATGAGAATACAAGGAGACCTTAATTACAGAGCCACTTTCACCTACAACAAGCCCTCCAACTCCAAAACCTGCCCTTCCCCACCACAGTAAAAATCACTTCAGACCTCTCCCCCCTGCTTAACTTTGCTCTCTTTCTCATGCATATGTGTTTGTGAGTGAGGAGATGATTGTAAATCACATGTTTAAGCAGCAGAAGTACAATTTATACATAAGCTTCAATGAGGGGTTAACTATGGCCTGGAACAAATTTTGCAGTGAATCTTCAAACTTATGTAAATGAAAAAGCTAGAAAAATGAGGACAAAGTGTTCTAAGCATAGTGGCCCTTCCACTACTACCCTAGCCAGCTTCAGGGAGTTCTTACATGAGGTTCTGTATGAAGATAGAATGGATTCCCATACCACTCAAAAGTTTTCTTTCACTTTAAGCTAATGAAAATATTCCCAATGCAGCACTCTGTCCTGAATTGGGGAAAAAAAAAAATCTTGACTTTTTACAGCCTTCCAGATCTGAGCTGCCAATCAGTCAGCCTTGCACTGGATGATCTCATCACTAGGCAACCATCCGTGAAGGCCACTTCTCCTTGAGGATGTTCACTTATTGTTTAAATGTATTTCATTTCCGTGGAAGAGTGTTTCACCTGACAACTCTCTTTTGTTGACCTTGTGCTGGTGGCCTTTAGAATTATTTTCTGTTGTGGAAGTAAGAGAAAGACAGAAACCTGACTGCACAGTAGAATGAAATTTTCCATTTGAATAAACGTCCTGTAATCTGAACAGTGTCCATAGCTGAATAATCCTATTGATAACAGTTACTATGGCACATCAAAAGGCGTAGCATGGCCATATTTTCACTATAAGTGTAGACTAATAACAGAGAAAATATTTTTGTGCTATTCTAAGCATTGTAAAAGGTATCCTCAGAACCGACCTGGCTTCCACCATGGAGAATAATTGTATCCCATGGGCAAAAGGCTCCATTTATCATGTCAATGGAATGAAAAACTCCCACAGTGGTGGTGAACATGATGGGAAAACTGCCCTTCTGAGGGAAGCTACTGTCAGGCAGGGCAGATGTGCAGTGCTTGACTCTCCACTTCTATCAAAAGCTGAATAATGCAAGAGCCCTGACTCATACAGTGGCCAAACCATCTCAACACCTCTGCTGTAGCTGTGCCCTCGGGCACTCTGCTCTGTGTGCTCTGACCTCAGGGCAGAGGGAGCAGGGTCCCATGGGAGAGGGGGACAAGAAAGTTGCACAATTAGTTGATTAACTGCAGTATGGGTAGCCCAATTTGCTTGCTGAGTGGGTTTATAATTGATAAAATTTAACTCTGGCCGCTTATTTGTTGTTACTGTACATTGTTACTTGTCCTGAAATGACTTGCCTAACAATACTGCTTCATCTTCAGTTTGCTTCTGGGATAGCAAATCAGTGCATATCAAAAAAAAAAAAAAAGGCAATAACCCTGAAACTCCTTTTCTGATACGGATACTGCTGCAACTGCAAAATGCAGTACTATTCTACAAAACTGGCCTGGAAAAACAGATAAATCAACAGTACTTTGCAAACAGAAAATAAGCATGTATATATGTGGCTGATTCTTTCCCTTTGCAGAGTCCTTTCTATCTCCCTAATGAAATTATAATCAGTGTCCTGTCTTCCGAGGTAGAATAATTAAGAATCCATTACATTTTAAACTGTAACACTGACTACTCTGTAACTATTATGTAATTGGGAAGCAGCTATATTGTCATCTTTATGTAGTTACACGGAATTACACAATCATTTAAATGGTGTTATATTGAGAAATTGCATGTAAAGTTATTCATATTAAGTTCTGCAACTTAAGGATTCAATGTGGAACAATTGCCCACTTGGAACAGGCTTTGAATCTAATATGTACAACCCTATGACTTTGAAGGGAAAGAAAAGGTTCCTTAATAAGTCTGAAGTGTTATCATTAGTATCTTTTAATGCAAAGTAGTTACATGCTAGTGAATTATTTCAATTACTCTATTATATTGCCGAGCTAAAGAAAAGGAGCAATTGATAAAAATGTGGTGATAACTTCATAATATGCAGAAATTAAGAACACGGCTCAAAAAGCTATTACAGAATGCATTCAGCTGGTACCTTCAAAATTCTAAAGATACTTAACATTAAATGGGAGAACTTCAAATCACTAATTTAGTTCACAGTGCGCTTTGGGGATTTGAGTAACTTCATATTTGTAGAATGTCTCTATAATACTGCAAAGTTAAAGCTGAGCAAGGGTTTTAATCTTTTCTTGTGGCACAGTGAGATATAAAACACACCTACAGTGAAGCGATAATTTAAAGGTTTCAGTTTTGACTGATCCAATACACAAACCTTAGGGCCTGAAAGAATTGAAAATGTGGTGCAAAAATAAACACTTCAAAGGAGAACCCCACCTGAACACAGCAGAAAGGTGTGCGAAGAGAAGGGTCTGGCTGCATTCATGAAAGAAGCTGACAGGGACAATTTCTTGCCCTTCAGGGGACTGATAACTCTGATAAAGTTTGAAAATCTGGGACTAATAAAGAGGAACCTGAGCAAGGTTAGGGTGTGCATTAATTATTTAAGGATTCTAAAATATTCGTCAATCCTACATCAATCTAGCTACAGAGTTAAGTGTAGCTAACAGAGGAGTACAGAAAGGAAGCACAACCATTTTGAGAAGCTCTACCTGTTTTTTCCTCAATAGAAAACTCTCCCGTTTAAGCACAAAGTTTTAAAAAGAAATATAGAACTTAAAAATTTTATCAACTTCACTCCAGGTGCCTACGGCCAAAAGTGAGATGCTGGCTCCTAAAATCACGAATGTCACAGGACTTTCCCCAGACCAAAGCTGCCAGCAACCAGGACTCCGGCTGCCCTTGGAGCCCCAGATGCCACCTCCGACCTGACCTTGAGACATTGCGGGGCTGGGTATTGCTTTCTGCAGTAAACAGCCACCGTTCATGTCCAGGTGCCTGTGGCCGAAAGTGGGGTGCCAGCTCCTAAAACTGTGAGCGTCACAGAACATGGCCCATTTCCATGGGAAACAATACTCAGCCACCCAGTGTCTCAGGGTCAGGTCAGAGGTGGCTCCAAGGGCAGCCAGAGTCCTGGTTGCTGGCAGCTTTGTTCTGGGAGAAATCCCATGACGTTCGTGATTTTAGGAGCCAGCATCCCACTGTCGGCCACAGGCTCTGTGCTCTTTTTCTGTTGAGAGCACAGAGATGTTCATACATCTCATCTTTCTAGCACTGTCTGGGAAATGTCAGCTGCAGATGTAAATATTGAACAATCTCTTCATTAAGCACCATGCATTAGTCACACTCATCCTCACAAGAAAACTGATTTTTAAGTAACATAAATTTCACTGAGGTTTATCTAAAATCCTCAATGTCATTAGAGAGCATCTGTTCTCAAGCTGGTCCCTTCCAAGGTATTTTTGTTTGTTTTGGAGAGTAACCACTACCCTTTGCTCAACTGAGATTATGACTTTGTACCTGAATCTGATAATGCCAGTGCAAGACTCCAGCTTCTTTCTCATCTAGGAACAGTGCCTTCTAGCTGCAAGCTCCAGAAAACCTGCAGAAAACCTGCATTCAGCTTGGCCAAAATAAAAGCAGGCTTTATTGGAAAATTCCTTAATTAGCAAGGAAAGCTGAAAAATAAGAGTTACAAAGAGACTCATTTAGTTGGACACCATGAAAAATTCTGTTAAGAGAGAACAAACATATAATTAGAGTTTGGTAACATTGCCTGCAATGTTCAGAACTGAATTTTTTCTCTTATTTTTAAGGTTGTCTCTGACTACATGTCGCAAGTCCTTCATAATTTGACAAAATTGCCCTGCAACATGCCTCATAAACACGACTCATTCTCCACTTTCTCTACTGCCCATCCATCTCATGAACAAGGTGACAGCTGATTCATAATGTTACCTTATCAAAGTATTTTATTTTGATTCATGTAACTGGCCTGTTTCAGCCTTGCATAATCAAGATAAATGCAAAGTTATTTCCCAAGTAATATTTTACAAAACTGCACCAAAAAATTGATACTGTCTTCTACTAATTCAGCTTCATTATCAGGTTACAAGTGGTCTGTCTGAATATACTAATCCAAAGAAAACCTTGGAAGCTGAATGTCCTAGGCCAGTGATATAGGACCTTAATACAAAATGCCATCACAAGTTTTGTAATGAAGGATGCATTACTCACATCTGATGAGATACCCATCATAAGTATCAAGGCTTCTGAGAGATTTCTTAATGGGCTCCACCCCTATTTTTAGAAATGGTTTTGAAATTTGTTAGTGATAAGATGGTACCAGTAAACGGGTAGATAAGCTCGGGACTAAGTAGCCTGCTCTGAGGTGGTTTATGGTTGACTTTGAAAAAGATCCCTTTCCTCCAGTCCTCCTATGGGAACATGATGCTGGTAACTGCCAATAAAGTCCTTGCAAGCACCACCACTGGCAGTACTTCTGCATTAATGGAAATCCTTGCCATTTTCAATCCAACAAACTTTATACACAGTTGTCTAAACACTCTTTAAATCTTCACAAACTAGTATTTTTACCATTCCCCATTATTTCCATTTTATAGGTGGATAAACTGAAGGACAGAAAAGCCATGACTCCTCTAAAACTGAGTCATATTGGCTTTCATCCCTTGGCTTCACCTGACAAAATGTGCTCTATCCCTTATGTCCCAGAGCAAATCAAAGCAGCTTTTTCATTAAGTTTCAGACACGTCTCATCCACACTGTTGTCTGCTGGTCATGGAAAACATAATGAAGTAAACTAAGTTTGTACATGCACCAAAGTGACCTTAAATTTTTTCTCTTCTTTTTGTACTCATGAAAAGTATATTGTCAAAAAGATTATATCAAAATTTAAAAATTACCCAAGAGAGTTTCTTTTACATAATAGGGTCCCGGAATGGAAAGTTGCAATAAAAAAATTCTGACAGGCTCTTAGCTAAAGGCACTAGCAAAATTCTCTGGTCTGTGCATTCTGATTAATTCATTGGTACATTTTACATTCCCTTATGCTGTGTACCCTTAGTTGATCTCAGTGGCATTTGAAATTTTGGCTAAAAAAGAGCATAGAGAACAGTTAGACATTTTACCCCTCTTCAAACCAGGACAGTGTCAGCCTCCACATTTATCATTAGATTTCTGTTAGACATCTAATGCAGTGTCCAGCTTAAAATTCTGGCTAAAATGGAGTAAGAGTAATTAAGATTGACATAGGAGTGCAAGATCTTCTGAGGCATTAATTAAACAGAAAGTGTTTAATCTTTTGATCCCGTTTATTCAAACGCTACAATCCCCATGTTAACAGTATTTTGACTAAATATGCCTGTGCCTAGTAAAATGTGGTTTATATCCTCATTGTGCTTTGGCTAACTGTAAAGAATTTATTACACTGCCAATCTGGACCTAAGTCTATTGAAAATCTATCCACGCTTTCTGCTCCACGAAAATGTGTTTAAAATTATTCCAGAGATGTTTCTTTTCTGTGATATTAGTTTGCCAAAGCCTCTGTATTAGCTTCCCTGAGTGATGAAAAACGAGGTCTAAGCCCTTGGTAACCCACAAATCACTTCATGTCATTTGTGGCTAAATGAATGCATTAGCCAGTGAAGTTGTCCCCAGTTGACATGGTGGAGATGTCACACAACAGCACGATCTTCAACGAAAATTTTAGCAGCCTTGCTATGTCAGTGTGGCACCAGTACTCAAGGTCACCAGCAGCGTTAGTTAAGTAGCTATGAATTTATCCATCATCGTGAGCAACTTCTGCAAGATCACAGCTAATTTAAACAGGGCTTATGTATATTTTAACTGAGCTGCAGTGATGACAGCAGTTGCAGCATAGACTGACTCATCATCATTAATCCTGGAGCCCTAACATACAGAACAGCTGTGACTGCAGTTTTGTACTGTGTACAGCTAATACAGATGTATGAATTTGGGTGGCACCTTGGGCCTGCTCCCCTGCCTCCTTATTTGTGTTCCTGTTCAGTGACTGTAAATCTAAAGTACAAGCTCCTTAGCTTTAGGCTGTGTGAGAAATAGCCGCAGCAGTAGAAAGGAGTAGAGGTACAATAGGAGGTGTGGAACCTGCAAATCACCCTGCTCTGGCACCACCCGGGCCCCTCAGAGGGGAACATCAGCCCGTACAATGAGGTACCTGGCAGGGGGAGAAACCTCCGCAGGACAGCCAGAGGGATGAGCCCTTGCCCGTGCAGCTCCAGGGCTGTCCCAGAACAGCCAGCAATCGCAGCTATCCAACTGGGAAGCCCAGCACCACGGGTCTATGGGAGAGGCTGTCTGGAGCACCTCAGGATCTGAGGGGTATGAGGCACATTATGGGATGCAGGCAAGACCATTTGGGGATTGCATTTATTACAGAACAAGTGCAGGAAACGAGGATAAGGGGATAAAACGGGGCAGTTACTTATTAGCATGTTACTCATAAGCATGCCAGCATGTTGGTTTGGCTATGCCCTGCACCTGATCTGCACACTCAGTTCTATCTTCTTAAACTCTATTTTCCTGGATGAGGAAAATCCCTAATCTGTGTACATGCATATACATCAGGTCTAAATGCCAGCAGCCAGACCAAGGACCCTGTGTGTGGGGTGGCAGCAACTGGAGGGACAGCTCTTAATCCTGATCAGCAGGATGGGGATCAGGAGGAGGCTGTTGGGACAGTTCATTTCTGTGTGAATACTGCATACTTAGTTCATCTGTAGGGCCTGCTGTGTACATGTGTATTTTACACCTGTCTGCACGTGTACATGTTGGGATTACATGCTCAACGTCATCACTGCTTGGAGCTGAAGCACTAACCTGCGGCTGCCTTCCATCTATCAGAATTGCTGGATTTGGTGACTCCCTAAAACTGTATCCTCTCATGAAATTATACACCATCTGTTGCAGCTCTGGAATGTAGTATCTACAAACAACGTGTAGTAAGTGACATCCTAAGCCTCCTTTCCGCATGCAGACAGCACTGCACTGTCATGGAACTCCCACCAAGCTCCTTTTCCCACAAGTCTGCAAACACTGCCCGGCCAATCACCAGTACAAGAGCTATTTCCCCCAGCTGCTTCTGAAACTATTCCTCCTGTGAAGAACAGTAAACAATACAAACACAAACCAAAAAAAGAAAGGGAGAGACATAGCCCTAAACAAAATTCTTTTGAAGTTGATGGGACCCCAACTCATTACATTTTGAACAAAAGCTTTAAGCCTCTCATACAGATGAGCTATTGTCTTTTGGTCTCCTTTTTGATGTTATTTTGAAGTGCCTTGAGGATACTCGATAATAAGGCACTCTATGAGTTGTATTATCTTGTTCTGTGTTGCAATGTTTTATTAACAACAAACGCCAAATGAATAATGAAAATGCAAGCTGGAAAATTACATTTTCTTCTCCCATTGCCTGTTTTAGCCTGATCTAAGCAACTTATTAATTGCCTTATTTTTGATGGTATGGATTTATGTTTGCTTAATGCAAAAGAATGGAAATAGCATCTATCAATACCAATTACAATACCATCTTTCTTTAAGGAAAGGTCTGAGGTAGACAGTGTTGCTTGACGGATTTCATGGAAGCTTAAGGATTTTACACAAAATGTTAAAAAGAATTTTCTAAAATAAAAAAAAAAAAAAAAAAGACAAACCCAAAACTGTAAGTTAGAGTTTTTCATCCTAGTTTTGACTAGGAAAAACAGCATGATTCTCCCACAGCTGAAATTTTCTAAAGACACAAGTCTACAAAAGCCATCCATAACAGCATTTTATACTAGGAATACTGTGCCAAGCAGTTAGTGGAAAACATACCATGAGAAGAGAATTTTGGATGCTGTCCCCAAAGAACATTAAAGTTAGTCTCCAATTTGAAGCTCAAATTCTTTCATATTTTTCCTTCTCCATCACACAGTGTTATTTAAGACTAATTTATAGCCTCAGGCTTTCAGATCTCGCAGAAATTGGCTGGGTTGTTTTGTTATCAAGAACATAAATGCTTTTATTGGAATCAGGATTTCATCCAGGATATTTTGTCTGTAATGTAATTAAAGAGGTAGTTTAGAAAAGCTACAATTATACAGGGAATATATGCAAAAGTATTCTCACAAATGCTACCAGTAGAGTTTAAAATGATAATGCCACAAACTTGCTGGAGAGCTCCAGGTTAATGGTACTTTCATTGTCCAACTGTGTAACAAGGATAAGTAACACTGGTCCCTGGAAAACAACATTCCTAACCCAGCATTCTCACTTTCAAACACTACAAAAAGGACTTCAGCAACAAAAAACATCCTGGGCCTGTGTTTGAGTATAGGAAGACAAGATCAAGTACTTCTATCTATCCCAGACTTGAAGAGGGCTTGTCTGGGATGGACCAGCTACAGGGCAGTTCCTCTGCAAACTAGGCAAATGTAAAGAACTACTTTACCTACTTTAAGCATCAAGACCACTACTGCTATGCTTAGAAAGACATGTCCAGAGATGAAAAGGAAAATGCCACTTACAGGTACTAAATATTAATTCATCTTCATGGGATTTTTCTGTGTCTTCCAAAGACAAAGTTACCAGGCATTTTAAATAGGATTCAGTCTTCAGGTGAGACACACTGGGTAAAGGCTTTTTTACCAGGGTATAAGCATGTGCAAATTTCTGTCTGAGATTCAAGTCAGAACCTTATTTAACCCATTCTCCCAGGTTTTTCTCTGGCTTAAGCAAAAGCATCAATTACAAATACAAGTATCAAACTTAATCAAAGTATCAAGTTGTAAGACAATAATTTTCTTTACATTTTTCATTCTAATTTCCCCCAATATTTGAGACACTGATATCCGTTGAATTAAAAAATTATCTGCTATTCAAACATAAAGGAAAATTCACTGCTGAATTTGCCTGAGCCCAAGGGTATAACCATAAATGAGTATTCATTTGTGTCCCCATTAAGAGGGAAATGAGTACACAACCCTGCTAACTGGCTGAAACATCAAAGTGCAACTTTCTCCTGTGATAAAAACACATTACCTCCAACCATACAAAGTGTAGTTCATAGGAAGAAGGAAATGATGCCTTCAGATCATTGCAAATTCTCAAGAGAGACTAGACATAATCAAAAACATCTGAGCAGCAATACTGGACAGGGGGTGGGTTCAACTTTCAGAGGACTTGACAGACATGAAACTGTGACTAATGTTTTTACAAAGGGACTTTTGTTCTTCCCCTATCTCCTGCACACCTTGTGCATAAACAGCAGTTTGATCCTTGAAGCTCTCAACTCAACTAGGGAAAGCTCAGTGGGTGCCTAAATACTAAAGAGTCTTTCTATTTCCTGCACAGTTCCAAAATGCGACTGCTGAATAGAGAAAACAGAGCTTTAAGCTTGAGAGAAAGATCAGGCAACCAAGCAGACCTCCAGATGTCTTCCTAGCTGGGAAAGCTGACTGCAGTCATACTCGTGTGCCATTTGTCATGGCAGGCCTATTTAGCCAGTGCACAACCTCTGTGAGACTCTCCCTATCTGACTGCTTCCATTTAGTTACAATCACACCTGTGAGAGCAAACCAGAGAAGTCACCACCTACTTTGACTGGAACACATTAGGATGTAACGTGAAGAAGAAAGGGTAAATCATCAACACATTTTCACTACACACCGGTAAGACCTCATGAGACCACATTTTGAAAATAGCTGCACTGCTGTGACCTGTAATTAGTTTATTTGTGAAATTACTAATATGTTAGTGAAATCAGAGGGCTTTTAAAAATTTTAACCCAATACTGAGGCTAAAAACACTGCCAAAGAGATCATATAAACTGAACAGTAAGTACTTCTATTGATTTGCTTAGAACAGTAATGGTGTTTGGAAACTTCTCAATTCAGATGCTTTTTGTAGCAATAGATGCCATTTTCTATTGACCAGACATTTTAAAAATATTGTACAGTACCCTAAAACTACTACACAGATATCAATAAAAAATAATAGAGTAAAGAGACAGACATCTAAACAATATAGTTGAAAAATGCTTCATGGCATTCCATAATTGCAAGAATTTCTCAAAGTCAGAAAGTGGAGTTAGTTGTCCAGTTCCTATTAAAAGCTCACAGACATTAGGCATCTTTTTCCCTTTAAAAGGTTCTCTTTTAAATAATCTTGACATCATTATCTCAGTAATGACAGTTTTGAGTGTAGACTGTGTATGAAATCTAGTTCTATACTCTTTCCTCTTGTGCTCAACCTGATACATATTTTTGTCTTGGGATTTTGCTCCAATTCCTTTTAGAGTACAATTAACACACTTTCTCTTAAGTCATTAGTGCTTCTGAAGAAAATGGATTAAGACAATATAAAACTAGTTTCTCTCATTGTGTATCAAACTAACTGTTCTAAAACTTCTGGACTTATGGACTGGGGAAGCATAGAAACAAGTTTCCTTTTCTTTTCCAGAGGTTCCTGGTCCAGGCTGAGACACCAAGGATAAAAGGAAGTTGCAAGCATATGTGATATAGGGTTTTGTCTTATTTATGGTTCAAAAAGAAAGCAACAACTTGTAGCTGCCTTCCATATATTCATGAATATATATTCATATGTTCAATGGCATTTTTCATATACCTGAAGTTCATTATTTGCTTAAGCACCACATTACCTTAGAATCTTTATTTCCATAGTCTTTCCATACTACTGAAGGACTAATGTGCATCTCCAGGGCACAATATATAATTGAATGGCCCAGAATAAAGTTTAGGAAAAGGACTTTGTACAATCTTCTGATTTCATATATTTCAATAACTGAAGTTCTATTTCATCCTCTTCCATGACAGAATCCTTATTCTATGCTCTATTGAAAAATCTATCTGAAGTATAAACCTGTTACTTGAAACATTGAAGAAAAGAAAGCATACTTGGCAAATTTATTTGCTGTGTAACTTGGAGATCATGACAAATTTGCATTAAATTCTGGTTCAGAGGAGGCAGCATGTTTATCTAGAGTCAATAGAACTTTCTTTTATCATTATTTTACCTTTTATCTCCAAATTCAATGGCATTCTATGCCACTTTGAGAATTAGGTAGGTGTTTTATAACAGATCAAGCCAGTATCTTTCATGATATGATGGGGTTTTCTTTTCATGGACTTCTCAAAAGATGCTTTTCTCACTTTAAAAGTGGAAATTGACATAACTATCTTTCCAGTCTGGAATCTGATGATGTTGAAATTATTTTTTCAGAAAAAAGCAGTATCTCAGTATAACAGAGACTGATGAAAAAGATGGGGAAAGTTCTTCAGAATTCATGCCTTTTTAATTTATTTATTAAAATTTTAATTTAAAAAAAAACCACCAACAACAAAAAATCAGAAAACCGTACTGCTTTAGAAGATCCATTACACAATTAAATGTCACCGGTACTAAATCATTCCAATGGGAACTTTGTCAACTAGATATGATGGAAGTTATTTTAATTCCTGCTTTTTCATGGGTTGGATATCACTACACTTCTCCCAAGGCTCAGTCAAGTTAGCAGTGCTTTCATTATGTTCCAAAAGAAATAGCCATTGAACCTGCCTGTGGATTCCTATGCTCTACCTCCTCCAAGACCTGCAGGAATTCAGTCCAAGATAAGATACGCGACAAGATGTCAGGTTTTGCAAACCCTCAAATATGTACATATATTTACTTCTGTGAGAAAAAAGTATGCATGTGGCTCCCGTGTTTCCACATGAAATATTAGTTTGCATAATTCCCATTATGCAATGCAGTACCTTTACTGATTAAATACATTAGATGATCACCTCAAAAGGATGATAATTTTAATAATGCAGTGTGGTACTACTTAGCTTTTTGAAAATGAGTTCATCACTGGGACACGACCTAAGACTGTGTAGAAAATGAGGAATTCACAACCAGAAAGAAAACGAATATTAACAGAGAAGAACAGGAGAATGAGAAATACTATGCAGACAGATTAATTTCAACATCTACTGAACAATCCTTTAATAAAAGGTTATTACCAAAATTATCTTAATTCTTGCAAGGTTAAACTGGTTTATAAAATGAGTTCTTGTTAGGCATTCGCAAAAGTACTTACAGTAGTTTTAAATCACACAACCATTTTCTCCCAAATTTTAAAAGTTTTTCAGAATGAGAATTTAATTCATCAATTAATATTCACAGGTTATTTTAAATCCTAACTCAACATACATTTATCAAGATATATACCAAACCCTAGGAAATTAAAAGCTGATTTTAAATCCCTTGAGAAAGAAATGCTCAGTTTTTTCAGTTCCTTTTCATATAAAAAAAGAGTCATCTGCAAATTCATCTGCTTTAATGCACAACACTGGTACTGAGATGATTTTTGGTTTCAAAAGCAAGCAACTAAACAGAGGGGATGAAAATTAGGACGTTATATGTTGAAGGTCACAAGAAAATAAATATTTTCAGTATCTTTCAAATAGAGCTGTCAGTTTCAGCCAAATTTTTTTTGTTTGTTGGGCTTTTTTCATGAGGAACATATATCTTTCCAGACAGTTGTTCCCTTTTCTTATTCTCTCTTTTGAAAACATTTTTGTTTGCTTTCTTTCTCTGCCTTGTTTGTAGCTTTTTTATTAGGCAAAATGTCAGAAAAGATTGATCCTTATTTATCTTTGTAAGGGAGGATGTCACAGTTTGCTGTGTCTTTGACTACTTGTTTATATAACAGATGAAAGAATATCAAGCAGTAAACCAGAAACCCATTATTATGTTGAGAATCTTAACAGAGATGGACTAAAGTATTTTTATTGACGCAGTTACTTCGTTGATCATGATCAGATGAAAAAATCCTGTACACCCATGCTATGCAGTTAGTGACTCATTGAAAGTTTGAAGACTGGAAATGCTTCTGGATTTATGCTACTTCAGCAGTGATTCAAGTTCAGTTTTGGCTCCTCCCAGCACTAGGCCATTTCATGTAAACATATATCCCTATAAATAAATAGGTAAGTAAATAAATTAGCTCAAGCTCTTTCCCTGTTTCCAGGCTTTGCCTTCCTTGCTTCCCTTGGCTGCTCCGTTAAAGTTCTCTTTATACCTGGAGAGATTACATACATCCTTTCTGTATGCACAAGCTGAGGTTAATGTGTCTCTCTGTAACCAGCTTGGTGCACACACAAGTCTGAAATCAGCATTTTTCTTGTTTACACTTGAAGCTTGCCCTGTTAGGGATGCTCTCTTGCATGTTTGTGCAGGGAATAAGCTCAAGGGAAGGCTATCAAGGAACAAAGGATATATAACAATTCTAACCTGTCTCACATGGACATTATATTGATAGATTTTTATTTTACGTCGTATGGAGATTTTTTGAAGAGTGTTCTGGAAATATAGATATGAAAAGATTTATTTCTTGCTAATTCAGTAAATCTTAGCAGTTACAAAATGTGCTTGGGGAGCATTTGAAACGTGTTTGGTTTTAATTATTCTCAGAAATTGTCTGTACAATCATAACAAGTTGGAACATACCACTTTTTAGGTGCAGTTTTAGAATAGCTGAATTTCGTGCATTTGAACTGATTTAGTGGAATCTGCCAAAGAAAAATAAAGTAATGTAGAACTTCTAAAGCCAGTGAAAACTAGTCTCAGAGGTGGTTTACTGGTTCATACTGGTTTTGAAATGGACAAGGAGAGAACGTGCTCTGACTATAGGAGGAGATGTCCCTGCTGCTGGGAGGTAAGGAAGAGCAATATTCCTGCCACTACTGATTTTATGACAGATATTTACTTCTTTGTTCAATGCCAAGCTGTGTAAAAGAGGCTTCATCTGGTATTCAGGAAGAAAACAGAGCACAACCCATGATCTTCAGCCCTTCTCTACATCCATCTACATACTTCAGCAACTGTGAATGCAGGTAAGATAAACACTGGATCCCAGAGTTGAGAACCACCAAGAAGAATCCTGCCAGGACACACCTGTCATTCTTTTGCTAAGTCAAAGCTATCTAAGGGATAAATTTGGACTGTGTGCTTCAGTCATGAAAATTGTCTTCAGTCACAAGCAGGATCTTTTCTCATTTTGTTGTAATAAGTGTTTACCACACAGAAGAGTAATTCTGAGGAGTAAACACATAGTTCTTATCAAATCAACAATTCAAAGCACTTACAAGCCTCCAAAAGGCTGTTAAGGCACCAAAATGTCGTGTGTGAGTGTAGAATGCTAATTTGACAAAGAAGAAAATGATTCCTTAAATACTAGAAGCATTTATGAAATACTCAAATTTCCAAGTCCTGCTGTGACATGAGAAGATGCATGAATGAACTCTATATTCAGTGACTTGCTAGAATGCTCTTCAGGATTCAAAATTACTCATTTATCCTCTTTCCCTGGTCTAGTGAGTGTAACCTGGCTCTGAATTGAAGCTCTAAAATAAAGTCAGTGTTGACCCTGTCATGTGGTGGTATCAGACTACCCTCTCTAAAAGGTCCTCTATACAACAAAATATCCTTATCACAGGGCTCTCTCACCTGCAAGTAACAGAGAAAAGCCAATTGCCATCTTGCCTGAAGGTGAGAAAAGAAAGGAAAAACTCTAGTGACTTTATGAAGTCTGTTAATGACCTTCTCCAGCAACCTTGGTTATTAACGCAGAGTGTGCCTCGGTGCTGCAGTGCAAGCCACAGTCCTAAAGTCTGCCAGAGTTTGATGAGAGCTCTGGGAGATCTGACAGCTGAATACTTTTCATTACAATTAATACTCGAAATATCTGAGAGACTGAATGCAGATTACCACTGCAATATTCAGCAATCCTCAGCAAATTATTTGCCCATCACAAAAGTGCAAAGTAGCCCAAATAGAAAGAGAAATAACACAACACAGCACTGTCCATATTCCATCCATATTCCATCAAACTCAGAGCACTTTTAACACATCAGAGTTGAAAGCAAGGGAATTAAATACTACAGGCTCTCAACTCTTTGAAAAAAGACAAAATAACAACAACAAAACTCAAGAGTATCTGAATGAGCCAGGAAACTTTTACTAAAAATAAAAGTCATCTGTGGTTGCCTGTGTTACTGACTTCTTCCCAGAAGAAGCGTGAAGTCTGATAATTTCTCTTCAAGACAGAAATAATGCTTAAAATCAATTGTTGACAGAAACACAAGGCTCCTCTTAGAAGGAATTATAGACATTGCAGGGGATAAATTGTCTAGCTGCCCAAGTACTTCGATTTACTTGTCCACCTATATTGAATAAAACCTCATCAGAAACATTTTGGGCCACCAAGAGCACTTGTGTATTCAGCTACATGATCCTGGCAAGGCCTCAGTTTGCAGAAGCTGTTTGTTCAGTGGTAGCAAAGATGAGGGGTGGATCCCTGGTTCGGGGAGCCAGTCAGCCTGAGGAATTTGCAGAAAGCAAGACCAGCATCAGAGTTGGAGAAGCAGAAGCTCTGCAATGGATTGATCCAAAGTAGAACCCTATAGCTGGTCTCCCCCTGCTCTGGGTATGCCTATTGTGAGCCTGTTGTACCAGCCCACTGTTAACAGCACTGATCTAGGGGTGGGAATGCTTGCACAGTGCTCCTCATTTAGAAATGGTTAAAAAGGCATTATGTGGCAGTTAAATTTTGGAAGAGTGAAGTTTTACTGGACGTATATACCTGCCCCTCACAAACTTCTCACATTTTACAGCCTCCCAGCATTCTCATGCATCAGCAGTAAAACGCTTACTGAACATTATCAACCTTACAGCAAATGTACCCCATGTACATGAGACATGTGTGCACTTTCTCTAGAAAATAACTCAGCTGCTTTTCTTAAAGGTGTTGACAGTAGGCTTTTTTTTTTTCTCTTATCTAGTTAAATGAATCACTACTTTTACAATTTCTGAGTGTACCTTGGAAAATGAAGACAGTGAGATGTTTACATGCAGGTCATGTGACCAGGCACTCTGTAAACATCAACCTTTCATGCTATTCATATGTGTGAGGTGATTTTCTTTATATCTGTGGACCATGTGTCCATAGCTAGCCACAGGCTGCCTAATTTTGCTCTAATTATCTTAGAACATTAGGCAAATTATTTTATTCTGGAAGTCAATAAGCTAGTTGGGATCCAAGACTACATTGGTTGTTTTCTCTTAATGTAGTAAATGAGGGCTAAGTCCTTGTAATTAATATAGTACACTGGCATGCAGTAAACACTGCAAGCAAAAGAAAAAGCTATAAACAAGACTGCATGAATGCTCTGTTCTTTGATAACATTTACAATGTAATACAGGACTCTGCTTTGCAAGATCCTGAGCATGTAAATGTGTATATATCTGCATGTGTGGTGTGTGTGTATAAATATATATATAAAGATGATTCTTCCTAGAAAACATTAAAGACTTCAGTCCTTCTCCTACTTTACAAACACCAGTAAACCACTAACATCATATATATAAATGCTAAATTAATTTCTTTGGTATTATTTTTTTTGCTTTCTGAACTATGAGTAAGAAATCTAACAGAAACTGAATCATAAATTCAGCATTTTTCCTTTTCGGTCAAGTTACAGGAACAGCAGCAGACAGAGACAGTGGTGCAGCTGTGCTAAGAGCCTGACACCCGTAGCATATGCACTTCCCAGGATTTTACTTCCTAGCAGCTCTAGCCTGGTTCTGACAACTGAGAAGCCATCAGCAGACGCAGCACCAAATGCAGTTCTGGACTGCAACAGCCACAGGGATGCGGCAGAGGCCACTTCAAAAATTGCACTTCTGGTTCCAATTAATATGCTACAATAGATACACCCACGATTTCCATCTAGGCCAAGCACCTGCTGCTGATTCCAACCCATTTATAAACTATTGGAGCTTCACATCAACAATATTAATTGTTCTTTATCTTTTGATAAGAGGATAATCTGGAACCCAAATTTTATGGTTTTTAAACTTCGTATTTTTATTCAATGACAATAATTTATATACATTTTTCTTGTAACCTCATTCTTTTCTAACTTTAAATGTGCTTTAATACCTGTTTCTCAGTTAATTTACACACACATATGACATTCTTTTTATTCACTATTCTGATCTCCTTCTTTAATTAAGATTAAATTTATTATTTTTTTTTTTCAATATGCAGGTGCTCAGAACGACACACACAGTGTTCCAGATGAACCAGTGAGACATTCCCTGGCATTGCTACCTCTCAGGGAAATGGCTTGCCAAAAGTATTTTAGGATTGCTTTCACCTTTTTAATGCTATCATGGTAGGAGCAACTCCTAATTGCTCTGTGAGCAACTACTGGATACACATCCTTCACATCCTTAATAATTTCTGACAAAGGAGCTCCCATGATATGGGATATTCTGCTTTTACCTTACTATTTAAGGTTCACTTTTATGATTATCACCCAGGTCACCTGGTTATTCCTGAAAAATACCCAGTTTCTCCTCTGTACTGATGATATCTTTAGGACTGTGCCACCAGCACACTAACTTCAAACTAACTAACACACTAACAACAAACTTCTCATACTACCATACCTCGTAAAGCCCTAACATTAGTTCTAACAAATGTACCAACTAACACACCAGCATTAAACAGAACAACTCCATGTTACATCCTTGAGAAGTCAGCTAAAATCTCCTGGCAAACTTCCCCTGCCCCTGTTCAGGGCATTTTAACCATTTTCTTTGTAGATTTATCAAATTTAGATTATTAGCACTAATCAGTATCTTCTCTGTTTAAAGTAATGTTTTCCAAGTCTTAATTGTTCTACTGAACTGCACAAAGGTGAGATGTCACTGATGTTCTGAATTTCAGAAATCAAAACTACTTCCGTTATGAAAATAACGGCTGCATACCCGCATTTGTTGAATATGTCCTTCTCAACTTCTTATTTCTCCTTTTTCCAGTAAAATATTTAGCTATTCTATGCCATTAATTCAAATCAAGCTTTTTGAAACTAAACACTTTATTTTTGCTTCCTTTATTGGCAAAGCTTAATTTAATCTTCGTATTCTTATGCAGTGATGATAAATTTTCCACCTTTCAAACTATTGCAACTTATTCTTCAACAGAAGAATCTTGACTTACTGCCATTAAAAGAATATTTAGTATAGGATATAAAGAATTATTATTATAGAATACAAAGAATTTGTTATGCTTTTACTGAAACAAATGAAATTTGCATTGCACTCTTATGTCAGTGTGACTTCCCAGATTTATTCCTTTATTACTGCCCACTATACATTTCTGCAACACAGCAAGAAATGCCTTTGTTTTCCCTGCCACAGCTGACTAAAGCTATCAAGAGACATAACAATTTTCAGCAGAGCTTTATCTTGTACTCCCATGTTCCTGTGTTGTGACACTTCTGGGAACAACCATGACATTTTGCTGAGATTGAAATCACTTTGCTTCTTTAAAGCACTGTTGAACGGTACGGTGATTTTTTTCCCTTCTTCATCTCAGTACAGCAGCATCTTGTGTATTACAGAGTAGCATTTCCCTTCTAGGCTACTTCCTGGAGTGATAACAGAACAGTTCTTCAAGTTAGCTGTGGAAATACTGCGTGATATTGAGAACAATTCAGATAATAGCTCAAAGACTTAGGATTTGGAATTTTATTTCAACTTCTCCTGAGGCTGTGTAAAGAAAAGGAGCCCCTTTCACTCTAGGCATGTGAAGCTGCTTGTACCTCAACAGACATCACTATTGTCGTCAACAGCAATAACAAAGGACAGAGAGAGATGTACACAGACAAATATTAGGAAGTCTCTTAAGGAGGGCTTGCAGATGCTCTGTTTTCATCAGCTTTGTCTCTGTTTGGATTTGAACTCTCCATTTCACTCTGCAGAACCGTATCTCAAACAACCAAGGACAAAACTCCTACAGACAGGGACACAGCCCCCCAGAAGAATCCCTCGCTTTGAGCTTTTCAATGATCCCCATGTTTCTTTTCTGGAAAAACAAATTTCTGGCAGAGATCTGCTGCTGTTGTTCTTTTACTTTACAAACTTTGAGAGAAATGAAGTTAAATTTCTTTTTTAGCAGATACAAACCATGACTCAGAGATCTATTTCTGTTCTTGGTCTTTCATACTGTCTTTAACAAAAATAACAGGGTTTTAAAGTGCTCTACAGTCCTACTGCTGTAGGCACAATGGTCTAAGGATATAGACAATAAAAGGCTATAGGCATAAGGAGCATATTTTCTCTGAAGAGTTGCTAAGAGTTTAAAAATTACTGGGGAAGATTTTGGGCCCTTCTTAAAGTCTGAAAAATACAGACATAATATAGTGACTAAAAAAATCAGATTGAAACCATGTAAAAAGTGCTGAAGGATAACAGCGGGAAATACAAATGCCAGTATGACACAAAATAAGAGCCAATTAAAGTTACTGAAGAGATAAACAAAGAAAGAGCAGATATTTTAAAGGCCAGGAGCAAATAAGGACAAGGAAATAGAGGTATCTTTGATGGGCCAGAACCATTGCCTCCGTTGCCTGGAGGGTTGGATTTTTTTCTTTACTCTTGATGGAAAGCAGCCTATGGACATAATTGGAAGATGTAGAGTGGTGAAGTTTAGAAAGATCAGTGGTTAGAGCAAGTCTGTTTCAGTTAAGGCTGTTAATTCTAATTCTATTCTTCTCACACTTCAGGGGTTTGTGTTTAATTTTGGCGCTTTTTTTCTTAAGCCTCTTTTATGTTCATTTGTGTTCATACTTCCTACCTTGCCAGCTATGTAAGCATTTTCTCTTGGGTTTCCAGAGGGATAAATACAAGTTATTTGCAATATTTACAAGTAGTCAGGTATCCAACAGGTAATTTAGCACACTGCTAGCAGCACCCGCATGTGAATTAGCTCTTTCTCAAGGACCCGCCCCACAAATAAAGGTGACATATAGGATACATGTTAACATTTCCAGCAGAATCCAAATTATATGACTCAAATAATTTCCTCATAGGCTGCACAACCTGCTTTCTTTTACAAGCAAATAGCACAGAGATAGAGGCAGCTTATACAAGCATAAGGAATTCTTTCCTTTTCACTGACATCCCATTTACTTCCATCTGCCCCAGATTCAGGGCTGGATAGTACCAAAGCTGATCAGAGATACCCAAGCTGGGCCCAGAGCTTCTTCTGAAGTTAAATACATGCAGTGTTATCTGAAATCACACAGGTGTGTTAGATGAGATAATGTGAAATGGTGTAACACATCAGAGGGAGAAAGAAAAACTTTGAGACTGACTAACTGCTGGCAACCCCAAAGACAACAATCCCATTACAAAACAACATTACAGATAAAAGTGGAAAGGGCTGCTGTGCACTGTACTTTAGGTACCGGGTGATCTGTCTGCTCACAAACCTTCTATGAAAGGCTGAGAAATTACTCTTCATTTTCTACTCTCACAAGCATTTGTTTTATCATTATTGACACAAAATGTAAAAAGCTATAAGCTCAGATAAGGAGAGAAATATCTAATGAGGCTATCTGCCAGGGTGGAATAGAGATTCCTGACACATGAAAGAAATATTGAATGCTAACTTAAAGAACTCTCTCTCTTCTCTGAGTGGTGCTTAACAGCCATTTTTTTACGGCAGCTCTATTCTCCAACTTATTTGTTTTTTAAAATATATTTTTATTGCTAGGCTTTACTTTGGTGATAAATAAGAGAGCTTAGCAGGATCAATAATGAATTAGAAAACAGCTGTCTCACTCTACTTAAACTGGGCTGCATTATGGCTGTGCTCTTTCTCATTTTGACTTCATCTCTACAAGGTACTCAGTCTCAATTTAAGCGGTGCTTTGTGCCATTGGCTTAAGGACTCTGATGGTCAGGGCATTTGTCCTACTGCCCAGGTGCTCAGTTAGACACAACCTTGCACAGTCCAGTGAAAAGAAACATCCATGCAGATGGGAATATCATGGTGTACCATATCTGGAAGACACAGAGTGTTCTGGGTCCAACTTAATTATTTTGATAGTTTTTAAATGGGTTTATACAGTGCTTAGCTAACAAGCATTTAATCCAGAGGTTAAAAAAGGCAGTAACCCTAGAGACTGGTGTTGTAAAGGGCTGTAAAGATTTCTGAGGTAGAAAGTCATCTTTAGCCCTAGGGAGTGGACTGTAAAGGCTGAAGGGGATTTTATTAGCATCTTTAATTAAGCATTTATTTGACTCCTTTATTTGGCATTGAATCAATTTGTCATTAGTTGTTTTGTTATTTAATTAGTGTGCTTAATTACTCTAAATGCTATTAGGGCTAAATCCTGCAAGTTGCTGAGAATTCTCACAATTCCTAGGGATGTCAATTAAAACTCACACCATTTCCCAGGTCTAAAAAAATACAGAGTTGCTTTGGAGATACTGCTTATGACAACCAAAATATTACTGTAAAATTTTTTTTTGTTCCTGGAGTGACTTGAGTGCAAAGTAACAAAGGTTGTTTGATGTACAAGGAGCCATTGTGACTACATGAAGTTGATGGAAATTTTCATTTCACTTCATTGGGGTACCTATTGTGTCCTGGAAATGGAACACTCAGAAAAAGAGCACAGAATTTGGATTTCTTGCTATGGGAGAACATCACAGAAAATTTAGTGAAATTCATTCCTGAAGTGAGACACTCCACAGGTCATCACAAGATGGTAGTCTCAAGCAGAATGGGGTGCAGGCAGCATTATTTGGAGAATGCAGTAACAATTATTCCAGTCTTGTACTAGGTTGAAATATCAAGGGAATAAACACCCTGACCAAAAATAAAACAAAATGGAATGGTAGAACAACAGCAACCCTGTCTTTTTTTTCTTTTTCGTTTTCACATCTACAAAAGAAATGGATGATTGGGAAGGGTCTCAGCTAGAAAAGGGGTAGCTAGTGTTTTGGAATACAGAGAAAAACCATGAGAGGAAATAGCATCAAATAACTGAGTAATTAATCCACCACAAAAGAAAAATATGCTTTGGGGTTATTAACATAACCAGTGATCTGGGAAAAAAATGATTTAGAGAAAACTGCCTACATTATTTCCTGAAAGGCAAAATATTTCGCTATGCTATTTCCAAAAGAGGGAGGTTTAACTTCTGTTTTGACGTGATATTTTATTTTTATTAAAAACTAAAACCCAAGTGAAACAAAACATTTAACTTTCATTCCCATAATATTTAATGCACGATTATGTTCCTGTTTTATTTTCTGGCTTAGTGAGGGAAAAACTAGAGAAAATGCTGTCTCAGAGTAATCCAAACCAAAAATTTTCACAGGTTTTCTTTTGAGATAGTGACTTGAGCAATATCCATTCTGCATCCCTGCTTTCCCCATCCCTGCTCTGCTAAGGTTCTTGGCAAAGTGCAGGAAGTGAGAGGAGAGATGATGCACAGACAGGATCCTAACTGTTGAGAGGTCGTAGCTGGAATTTGAGTCCAGGCATAGCTGAAGGGAGAGAAGATGGCAGGGGGCATGAGGCAAAGCCAAATAAAGTCAGTGGGAGATTCTCCATTGACTTCAGTCGGTGTTGAATCCAAACCAAACCGACAGAGAAGTGTGAAAAATGAACAATGGGGCATGAGGAAGGAAAGGACAGAGAGTGATGTGGAGTGGGGGAAAATACCATCTGCTCTACTTGCTGCAGCCCTAGGAAAGCAGGTATATTTTTTTTGGCTGTCAGCACAAGCTCAACATCCCCCTCTAACTTTGTGAAGTGTAACACTGAGCACATCGGGGAGATGTAGGATTTTTCAGCAGATGCTAACAGCATTCTCGCTCAAGCTGGGGAAGTTGTTCATATATAATACAGTACCATTTCCCCGTGCATCTACTATAAAAAATGTAATCTAAAAGCTTTCACCGAGTTAAATAGATGAAGCAGATGGACAGGAAAATTAAAAGAAATTGGCAAGGTAGAAAAGATAAATGGTCAACTGAGATTTGAAATGAAGAAGAGAGTCAATGAGGCAGAGAGCCACCGTGAAGCTATTCCAGATGGTAGAGGCTGCGGAGAAGGCGGCTCTCAAAACACTTGAGAAATTCAGACCAAGAGAGAGGTCCAGTGGCAAGGAGGGCATGGAGACTCAGAATCCACCTAAACCTGTGATGATATTTGGGCCAGAAAAGAGGTCACAGCCAGTCTTCAGCGACTCAGCAGAGGCCAAGCTGCTGCTCTGGGACCTTCAAATCTCAGCCTGTACATTAAACTGGTCACTCTCTGCCTACTGTTAAGCTGCTTGCTACGGCACCTTTTCCTCATGAATCAATGGACAGTATGTTCCTGTGTGGGAGAATCAGAAAAGGTCAGAAACAGCTGTCCAAATGGAAACAACTCTGAAAAATGGGATTGTTTAAAACCCAGACTCTTCATCCAGATCCAGCTGTGCAATCTCTCCTTGCCTGGATCTGAAATTCTTTTCTTCAGAGTGGCTTTTTCTTCTGGCCAAACAGCAAAATTTGCTGGACTTGCTGTTTCTTGTGTCCTGTGCGTTATCTAGACTGCTATAAAGAGAAAACTATACCTAGGGATAACAATTGCTAAGTTACAAAGGATTTATTGCATGTGTATTGGCTTTAACAACTGCAGGTTAGTTGTCCAAGAGCAGTCCACAGAACCCACTGGTGTGAATATTTTAAGACATTATCCCTGCCCTCTCCTGAGCAAAGGTGCCTGCTCACAGCTTTTGAGGACCTTAAAGCAAGAACTGTCACCTTAAATCTTCTTCAGAGGCCTGCTATATTCTGCAATAAAGTGCAGCACTTGGCTCCAAACCTTCTTCTTTTCATTAGCTATTCTGAAGCAATGTTATAGGAATGGGAGACTGAGGTCTACTAATTTTTAGTACTATTTTTGGGAGCAATCTTAATAAGACAAGGGGTTATATTCAAAGTCTGTTGCGTCAACTGTACAATTTTACAGCTCCATTTTGTGGTCAGATCCACGTAATTGAACCTTCAACATCAATTTACTTGATTATAAGTCTGTGTCACTGAGCAAATGGCCATCAAAAGCCTCTCCTCCTACTTCTGATTTCCTGAACTTCAAAATGGAATATTAAGTGCCATTTAGCCACTGACAGTTGCAATACCCCATTTATCAGCCTATTAGGTACAGCAAGTAACACTAATGGGGGTGAATGTAAAATAACAAAAGACTAGCACCCATGTTGCTTTTCCCCTGTTGAAAGGAATAAGTCAGTAATTACTGAGCATGCCTCATTTAGTACCCTGGCCAGAGGATGGGAAATGGGTTATTCTCAAGATTTCAGGTGGCTAAATTAAACAGCTGCTAATATAATTTTTATCTTAATTGTATCTTTTTGCATACTCTAATACGCAAATTTCACTGAAGAAAGTTTTTTCATGAAATTCACATGGGAATCTCAGGATTTCTCATGCACGCTAAGGTCAGAACAACGTACCTAAGATACAACCTGTCATTCTCCACACCTTAAGGTGCTGTGAAACCTGTTGTTTTCAGTCTGTTTGATGAATTATGACTTCACTGAAGCGAACAGTGCAATCCATACCAAAATACAACTCTGAATAAGGGATCTTCCTTTAATGATGGCTTCCAAAGCAGGAAACTGTACTAAACATTATGCACACCATAATATTTTGAAATTAACAAGCAGATTGTCAGTTAAAGTAAATAATTCTGCTTATTTGAAGTAGGCGGCCTTTGCTAATTGGTGCCATAAATATATCTAAATATTTACATACTGATATTAAATCTGACCTTATGGGAAGCTAAGTACACTGAGGAGATGGTGCTGAAATACCTTTACATTTGCTGTTCTACCAAAAAGCTTTACACTCCACACCTCCTGTTAATGAATTGTCCCTGCCTGAGTTTATATCACAGGTGGCCTTAGCACAAACTGGATTTATGTTGCTTCAAACTAAGCTAGAATAACTGCCCCAGGGCTTCACCTGATATGCTCCAGTCTCTAAAAGGCACTGAGGAACTGGGGCTTGAAGCAGTGCAAAGTAAATCCCTTGAAATATGTACACTGTGGACCTTTCTGCTATACAAGTCTGCCCATACAGGCTGCAGTATTTGCTAAAATAGATACGGTTTGTGTGTACTAAACCCAAATACTAAATAACAAACATGAAGTGATGGCAGTACAGCAACAGAAGGCCAGGACAGCAAGGTGATGTACCATTTTCCAGAAAACCCTGACTGCAACGAACATGAAGGTTATATGACTAAGTGAAAATCTGGGCTTGGGTTAAAGAAAATAAATAAAAATATTTAAGGAATAAAGGAATTTGTTAGCGTAATCAGTATTATCACAGGACAGAAGATGTTAGTCACCAACCTTTGATGCTTCATAATGTGACATCAGAGCCTGGAGCTTTGAACTACAGCGTAGCTCTCATCTCCAGTTCCCCAGATTAATTATCTAGATTTCTAGAATATCAATTTCCTGCAGAGAGAGTTTACAGTTTCAAATCAACAAGGTAATATTTATTTACAAAAACAATTAAGTTCCATTTTTTTGGCTGAAAAAGACAGAAATCAATCACAATAAAAAAAAGCCTGATTTGAGCCTCATCCAGCCAGTGCTACAGCCAATAGGAAAACTCAGCTGTGTATCAGGCCTGAATTTTAAACTTTTGACCTCAACGTTGCTGGATATTTTGGGCAAAAGAAATGTATGTCAGACTAATTTAATTCCCTTCTGCACAAACAGACAGATGATATATCTATGTTTTTGTGAGATTTTACAATATTCTTATACAAAATTACATTTTTTCACTTTTTTTGTTTGTAGTTCCTCTGCAACAAATGAAAGCAAATATATAAAATTTTTTCTCTCTTCTCTGATATCTTTTTTTCAGAGTAATCACACATAGAATATCTTGCATGTCCCATTTTAAAAAATAAAAGGTAATTGAAGGACTACTGATGCAACAAAACAAAACCGTGGCTGTAATATACGACAGTACTCTGCTAATAAACTTTTAGCAAGGATGGATGTTAATTACAGAGAAGATCAGGCAAATAAAAGTAACAAGGAAAAAATTCTCAGGAACTGCAAAAGGGAGTCCATCACTGGGATTCTGATTTTCCATCACAAAAACTTGCCTTTAAGAGCAGTAAAGCTACAGGAACAATATTGATAGTAAAGAACATTTTCAGCGAATAATTGCTGTGAGGCTGCACTAAGAAAAACAAACCTCACTACACAGAAGTAGTTAAAAGACAAGGAATGTTAGACAGACTGACAGACATTAGTAACCCATAGCTGGCAGCTAAGCTAAAGGGATTTTTTTAGCTTTACTTTGCAATCACACAGCCCTCCATAAGAAACATTAGGTTCTTTTAAGCTTTGCTCTTTCTCATCCTAGTTTTGTAATTTTTAATGCTTTCTGAGTTTTGAAGAGTTTATAATTTTATTTAAATCCCCTGTAGGGCGTTCCTGATGTGTAGCCATGAAGGCAGTATTGTGATGTGATATATCATCTGGAGATGTTTACAAAATACAAGAACTCTGGTTTTCCTAATTCCTGGCTTTAATCCTTCTACCCTCACCTCCTCTTTATAGAAAATGCCAAGAACTCCTGAAAATTTTTATTTGCCCTTGAAGCAATGATGATCCAACAAAATAACTGAAGGAAACACTGACATGGATATTGCTCATGGCGTCCATTGTTCCCAGGAGCTGCGTCCTTCAGGAGTCAGTTGGGCTTTGAGGACTGGATAACACAGCTGCTGGGCAAGGACCCACACCTGAGCACTAGCACTAGAGGGTGGTAGGGAAAGAAGGGAGCTTCTTGAAATGAATGCTTTTCTTTCCCTAGCTCTTCCACTTCCTCACCTGAACATCATAATTCTTCTCTCCTTTTTTTTCAAGCCCAAGAGGAGAGATGAAACAATTTTTAGAGAGATCACACAGGTTAAAGGTGTGTGTACAAGTAGGTTGTAACGTAGCAAACTAACCTTCTAGAAAATAAAAATACATGTGTGAATTGGGGGTTCAGAGAGCAACTCCATACTTTTCCTCCTGTGTGGAGAGAAGTCCACGTTTATGATAAGAGTCAATTTTTCCCTGAGTAACACAGGATGTCCAAAGACTTAGATAACTGCAGAATTGTGGTTTGGCTATTTGACCCTGAGGATTCATAGCCCAGCTAGAAATAAAACTCAGTATCCTTTTCCCAGAGTCACCATGTTTGCAAATATGTTCAGAGACTTTCATTTATCCTTCATGAACGAGTTGTTGCACAGCTACATCCAGTACATAAACACGCATACAGTGTGTTTACCTACTATTGTGTGTTTACCTCACATACACACTTTTAATTTTTCCATATTTTCCAGAAGAAATTAGGCAAGAGTCTCTCACTTTTAGCTAGGAGGCACATATTTTAGCTACTGCAAGCACATTTTTGGCTCCAAGGCATAGAATCTAGCTAAGCAGCAGACTGCTTCTCATGAGGAATCATAAAGGAAGTGACACATTAAACAGAGGGTTTTACATGGAGGTTTCATTTTTAGAAAGAAAAGCTTACAAGATTTATGAAATGTTTTGTCTTCAGTCAGAAAAGGGGTTGATAATTTCCTGTAGATTCAATCCTGACATGTTTAAATTTAATGATTATCATCTACAGAAATTCAAAGACCACAGCAATCAATCATTCCATATTTTTGCAGGAGAAGCTATTGTAGCTCATGCTACTGTTCAAATTAATGTAAATCACACTTTTTTCCCCTTTCATTTTTTGCTTTTTTATAGCAAGTTACTACTCGGTTACATCACAGTCAAGCTTTTATGTTGTTTCTCAGCTCTCTGTGGAACAAAGATTTCAGTCCAGATACCAAGAAAGTAAAGTGAATATAGAGTTAATTTTCACCTCTTTTTCTATAGAAATTAGACTTTTATTTTCTCCACTGCTAATTCAAAAACAGATATTTAAGAAATATGGCAGTTCACACTTGAACAGCAGTAAGTTGAGTAGCTGTTGACATTTTAATTAGAATACTTTTAGTGGAAGAAGTTCCAAGAAGAAACTGAAATGAAAAAAAAAATCTAATTTTAATTAAGTAAACCCAAAAAATAAAGCCATTTTTTTTAATTTGAGAACTGTCATTAGTTTGTTTACTTGGGGGCTTTATCCCCAGTTGTGAAAATAAGGCCAATATAGTTTATTAAATTTGATACTATCATGAAGTTATAAAAAGGTCCTCATAACATTTAATGAAAATGACTACACAAATACTAATTTATTTGCTCTTCCAGAGCAACTCCCAAGTCCCAGTTTCAAAACACTTAGCAAATATTACACTATAAATCTCACACCAATACTGTTATCACACTGCATACTATTAGCTCCTGCAACTGCCAGCAAAGGTGCCTGAGGCAGAGATGCAACAACTTAGTGGGACGGGGCTCATCAGTACTTCTAATGACTAAGAAGTATTGAATCTTCATTTGAAAAATTGCACAAAGCCAGTTAAATAAGTGGACTAAATTTATTTGGTCTCAGATGCCATAAACAGTATTCACAGTAAAGAGTCCGTCAAGATCTTAGCTGTGAGAGTGCAAGAAAGGGAAGCCTTGCATATCGATGCATGAATACATCTCATTCCAGTTCATTCACAACATAACGCCTTATTCTAGGAATTCAAATCCTGTTCCTCTTCCAGCAGCAGGTACGACAACTGAAATGAATGGGATCATTCATCCACATCAGAAAGAGGGCAGAATTTGCCTCGCAATAATGAAAGGAATTCTTTTCTTCCAGCCAATCACCGCATGCTTCACTTGCAGCAAAGGGACAATTTAACGGTACCAGCTCTTCCCACATTCACCGGCAGAAACCCACTCATCTCAGGGGGACTGCGACTTGAAGGACTGACCTCTATTATCTGAAATGTCAAACTGTCATAAATTTGCCTGCTTGATTCCCTCCCTCCATAGCTGTGGCAGCTCCTGACCCAGCAGAGCTCTCGGGCACTTCCACATCATTTCTACAAAACACAGTCCTGAAAAGAGATCAGTGAGAGACGGGGATGAATGTGTGGAAATGCACACAGTCTGTAGGGTCCAGAAGGACACATTTTCAGATTAAAAATTTGAAAATAACATTTCGTATTTTGCCTTTTAGCTGTCGGAAAAAAACCTGACTCTTTTTTTTTTTTTTTTCTGGTCTACATTTCTTGGGGATAAAACAATGGATTTCAGTCAAAATACAAAGGAAGTACCTTCATTTTTCTCCCTCTCACACCCAGGCAAGTGGGCACATGCTTATGTGCTGTTGCCTGAGAAGAGGTAGAGGCAGCAGAAGAGCTTGACAACTCTGTTTTAGCCAGACATACCTTAGTATTTTTTTAAAGTACCACGCACCCAGTTATCTCCAGTTAAGTGATTTAAACCGCTAATGAACTTTTGTGTGGCTCTCCATGAAAATGGCACCCTAAATTGTAAAAACTGCTGTGCAACTTCAAATTCCTCAACCACAAAAGGAAAACATTTTGACAAACGTTAACAAGAACGCACCCGAACATGAGGAAGCTGATAGAGTGCAAGTAAATGTTTACTGAAGTAAATCCAGGACCACATACCCGTTGCCATAAGGAACACCAACCTAGCTTACTCCATTACCTTATCAGAATGGATAGAACTGATACCTCTGTTTTATAGACCCATCTCTTTAGTGTCTCAGAGGTGTTTTTTGTGTAAAATACCCTTTGTCCCATCAGAAATTTAAAATGCTGTCCCCTTCCCCAAC
This sequence comes from Dicrurus megarhynchus, assembly GCA_013399195.1. NCBI lineage: Eukaryota > Metazoa > Chordata > Aves > Passeriformes > Dicruridae > Dicrurus > Dicrurus megarhynchus. Next base: position 1,126,806 of record VXAD01004424.1, on the reverse strand, counting down.
GACTGAGAGGATCCCCTATGCATAAAGTGCTGCAATACTATTTGTTGTGATTTAGGAATGGTATTCCCCAATTTAGTGTTCCCACCAAAAAACTCCAAATCTTGTGCTACCTGCTGAGTCCCCCACTCCCTTCCCCTGCACAAAAGGTAAGGATCATGGGTTAAGATAAGAGAGATTTACTGGAAACAGCAGTGGAATCAGAAAATGAACAGTAGTAGCTGCAGTATCAATAACAAAGGGTACAAGAGAGGCAAAAAATTCACACAAAATTTCTCATCATGGAACTGGCACTACCCAATCACCCTCTCCACCATGGTGACTGGAAGGGACCCCTTACCCCCCACTACCCCCTGGTAATGACGAGAGATGGTACAGAATAACCTCTGTGTCCTTGTCACGCCCCTTCTGGCTACTGCAAAAATGAGCCCTGTCCTGGCTGGAACCATGACACTGACATTTTATATTCCAGTAACAGTAACCAGTACCAGCAGATGTGTGGGAGACATGCAGTGCATATCCAGAAAAAAAATGTATACTCACTGCTTGAAAGATAGAGAGGGAAATATTCCAGAGGGTCAGCCCAAACCCAACACACTGCAAATAGGTTACACAAGCCCAGAGGCTTGATCTTGACTTTTATCAAAGAATAAATTTCAGTCCAAATGAGTGATTCTCCTAAAACAGTAATTCTGCCACTCCGCTGCCCTGAGGGTGGTCCTGTTAACTCTGAAAAAGGGGATACTTTTGTTAGGAAATGTTTTGCCACGGCTATGACTGTAGTAGTTCAAGAAGAGCGAATCGCAGTGTATCATAACAGTGCTCGGAGAAAGAGCAGAGATTTAAATAAGTCAGGCTTGCTTAGATTGATCAAGATATGTCTGAGAATGAGAAAGGATACATAAAAGCTGCATAACTCTGAATCCAGGCTGAAATTATATCTCTAAAGACAAAATGATATTGAAACAGGCATTGAGTTGATAAGCTTTCTCTTAAAATCTACGAACTCTACAGTTAGATGATGCTTTGAAATCAGATATTGGTTTCAAGGAAAATTTCAAGAAGGTTGGTTATTTTTCATGTTGGTTCTCTTGAAGTATAATCCATGAACTGTTAGGAAAAAAGTCATTTTACATAACCCACAGTCTTTGCTCCTTTTCAGTTAAAGGAAAAGAGATCAGCTGTTGAAAGAAAACTCCATTGAAAGCCTATGCAGCAAAGTGCTACATAGAGAAAAACCCAAAGAGGAAGACTGAAGAAAGGGCATGGTTTTTTGTGGTTTTGTGTCCTTCTGTTTCAGTTCTGGAATGAAGACTGTGTAGGTTTTCCATGAACTGGATGGTGTCAGCTTTTGCAGTTTTGCTTTTGATTCAGTAGTGCTTATTTCCTAATCCATCCCTGCATCCATGTGCTACAACATTCCCATTAATCATTCTCATAGATTTCCTAGGCAACTGGTTCATTTAGTTTTGGAGTCATAACAAACTTTTACCTCTAGTCATGGCCCCTTCTTTTCCTCATAGGTGTCTTTCACTGCCTGTTTTAATTTCTGCCACAAGTTAGACCTAGAGCAGATCTCATCAGTTGTGTGCTCTTCAAAAAAACATAGATTTATTTTACACTGTATGCTTTTTGTAAGCTTTCTGTTTTCATTTAATATCTCTATAGGTTGTCATGAAGACTAGAGCCTCTTTGCAACAGACTTAACAGGCTCCAGGAAATATCAACTCTTCTCAAAGTCATGCTAAATTTAGTTGATCTGTCTTTGTCACCTACATCATTTATGTCTCTATAATTGTTAGAGGCAAACTTCTGTAATGCCCTCATCTCCTTCTTGCTGCAAGTGATTTTGACCCAGATGGGTGGTATTGCTGGCAGTCTATTCCTGTATTAACACACACCAGGGTGCCTACCTTTCTTTTTCTCTTTCCTTTATATAATGTATCCCACAGTACATGTACTGTGAATCCATATTTCTGCTATCCTGTGACACTCAATTTCACATTTTCCACCAGCAAATCTCTTTCTTCCACCTTTTTGCCCATTTGTCTTGCATCATTACAAAAACATTTCAGTTGTTCTTGAAACCCAGTAAAGAAACAACTCTTTATTTTCATTCACTGCATCTATCTCATCATGACACACAAGAACTACAGCTTTTTCCCTGATCATCCTTCTACTCTCCAGTATCTTTCATCCTTTGTTATATGTTTCTTATTTTGCCACCTCTGCTTATTCAGGTATGTTTACCAGCCATGCCTACGTCACTCCCAGAAAGGTACTAGCCCAGCTACTCCAGTGGAGACCATGAGTCTGAAGGAACTCTTGTTCCATGAATGCTTCCTAATGGTCAGACATTCTCAGACTTTCCTCACAGCATTTATCCTTGAGCCATCTGTTCATCTTTGCTGTCTTGCCATGCCTTTGCCTTCCTTTTCTGAGGACTGGAAAACTTCCACTGAATGTTATGCACATGGAAATATCATTGCCACCTGGCAGGAAGAAAATGTCTTCCATGTTGCGGATATTGCACCATTTTAAAATGAAGCCATGTTTACAATGAAGACTATAGGCTTCCTTCACTCAAATCTTCATTCCTTCATTGGCTACTGGGCCAGATAAGTGGGGCCACTTTCCCAGCTGCTTTTTTACAACCCTATTAGAGAGCAAGTATGAGAAACAAAAATGAAGAAAGATACTGGCAGTAATATTACCAAAGGAGGAAAGGGCAGATATCCTAGAACAAGATGCAAATTTTCTGTAATTATTTACAGGTAACATGTGTTTGGGGTTGGAGAAATACAGTTACTGTGACCTTGTTGGGCAGCATACTGCTGTTCTTCTCTAGCAAATCTTATAAATGGGAATATGGAAAAAGGTAATAAATATCCTCCAGCCAAACTCAAGTCAGTAAATACTTTTTCTTGTATTTAAACATGGGTGAGATTTCACATCCATTATTTAAGTGTACTGCCTTTAAAACAGTAAAGAGAGGAACAGAGTGAGACAAAAAGACAGTGCTTGGAATACTTTCCTGTCAGACTCAACAGTCCTGGTTCAGAGGCCTAACAGTTTTCTGAGTTTAAGGACTTTTATCTCACTGTGTTGAAACCACTTTCACTAGGAAACTGCCCCAGCATTGTGTTGGCACAGCTTATCTGATGGCAGATAACATCAGCCTACAGCAACAAAGGGTGCTGCAGGCAGCTACAAGGGGAGAGCAGCTCTGCCCTCATCCAGCCCAGTCGGTACAACCCAGCCCAAACCCACAGGCTGTGTTATGATGTTAGCAGGGTGCTGAGGCTCGACAGCTTTGCTCTCCTATGCTAAGCTAACCTCAGCTCAGCACCCTGGCTGCAGGGCTCCTGCTCACCTTGGACACTAGGCGGAGTACAGACAGTTTAGATCAGAGATTGCTGCTCTAAACCAATAAATATGGCAGTTCTTGAACTATACATTTTCACACTCTCTTTTTTTATGCTTATATAGATAAATACTACCAGTCCTTACGCACTGCCATTCTGGACATATTTAAACCTTTAAAATATTTTCTATTGTTTTTACAAGGACAAAAATTAACACTTTGTTTTCTCAATGGGTGGCTTTTCCTACCTAGCAGGACCATGCAGAAGATTGCTTTCTATTTAGCTGAGCCATTTGCTTCTGAAAGTGGGGTGCACATAAACACAGCCTGGTAATTTTCTTACCCTTCTCCTATCCCTCTCTATTTCACTATTCAATAAGCAGCAACCATTTAGCATTAAGTCTGCATTGCCCTTAATGCCACACGGCACAATTCAGGTGCAAGGGCCACGCTTGTGATGCAGCTGAAGTGCAGCTCCATCACAGCACTAAAGCAAGCTGAGTAACTTGACAACAGTGAGCCATCACTGAGAAGCTAGACAGGGGTTTAAGAGCACAGAGCTGTTCTCTGACTTAATAAATGAACTGCAGTTTAATGTGCTGCATGGCCACACTTGTTTCAGTACTAGGAGATGTGGACAGTGTTTAGGTCTATGGAATTATGTCAGCTTCGCTGCATAAATGAGTGAGAACCTAATGAGTTTTGCACTTTTATAAGTTCTTGAAGAGTATACAGGAAGAAAATATGAACTACCCCAAACTGGAAAAAAATAAAAGGCTTTGCTCTAGCTAATATTTCAAAAGGCAAGCAGTTTTCTTTGTATTTACTTCTATCCCTGCAGCTATAATGAATTATTTAAGCAATATCTACAGAGTACAGGATTTGTGCTTTTATTTTATTTATTTGTCTATTTTATCACAGGCTACTTACAAGGGCAAGTGTGCTGAGTCAACACAGGTGTAAATCACTGCACTTTTCCTTTAATCAGTGGAACTAGGCAAACTGGCACCCATCACAAAGACGACCCAATATATTTAATGCAGAACAGTTTCTCGTTGGGTTACTAATAATGGACTTATTACTATTTCTCAAACAACAGAGTTGGCAGGGTGTACGTCTTCCCTCTCCCCCCTTTTTTTTACCCTCTCATTTCTTTTTAATAGCATTAAAAACCTGGAAATGTCCAATGCATCTAACCAATTCCTAATTTAACTCACAGTACACACCACCTTTGGGAAGTACTCTCCGGGTAGACCCAGCACTGTAAAATGTGCTGCAACACAGAAATCTTCAATCTACTTCTGAATGACCTGGTCGAGCCACTTGGCAGAGCACTTTACTACAGAGAAGTGTCAGGTTGGTTTCTAAAAGCAGCGAAGTTACATCAGTGCTGCCTTCTGCCAGGACTAACTGGGTCAGCAAAGCACCCCCTGAAGGTGGCTACGTGGTTTGTAGTTCTAGAGGTCGTTGTTTCAGAGCTAGGTTGTACTCTGCATAGTGCTCACCCTCCCATCTTAAGGTCTAGATCTTCAGCTGATTACTCATAGTTGAGCATTAAGTCTCACAAGTTAACTCCATTTATGTAAAAAGACCTCCCCACTCTGTATTTTTTACAGGATAATAAGAAGCTTCAATAAATTAAATGCTGTCAAACCCCATGACAGAAATGTGGTAGCTTTTGAAATTACCTCCACCAGAGAACAAAAACCATAAATCTACACTTCCCACTGGCAAACCTGTACAGCACAGAAAACGAATCAGGGGAAAGGCTAACAAAATTGTTTAAGTGGCTCGTTCCCAAGTCCTAAAGTAATCTGTGAAAGGCAATTCTAGCTCCTATCAATACTTTCTTGGCACTAGGAGGCAAAATCTGTAGACAGGAGACAGGGCATAAGTCCAAAGAGTCACTCTGTTCCAGGTAATGTTGGCTGGCATGAAAATCCCTTGAAACTGTAACAGGCTATTATTGTTTATAGCAGCGCTAAGAATAGAGAAGCCACAGACATACAAATCACAGCTGATAGTGTGGGCCCCTAAATTGTTCTGTGTTGTTTATAGAAATGTATTAAAGACTATTTGTACAAGCTACACAGTTATACAAGTGTTTTAAAATGTGAGCTGCAATAATACTGCTTTCTGTTCAATCCTTTACTCGAATTAGTGACTGAAGGATCTGAGCCTAGATCAGTACAATATCAAATGCATAGACCTCCAGGCATTGTCACTGAATGAGAGCAAGCTGGTTTATTAACTTGCCATCGCTGCCCTTCACTCGCTTGCTGTCACATCCACGGGGGGTCAACAGCCTGACTTTGGTCATTGCACAGGAAATGAATTCTAATTATCTTGCTGGTATTTCCAGGTATGTTGAGACAGATTTCCTCATGAGTTTTGGAGGTGGGAACAACGCTGTCACTATTGTCGTCTGAGATCCAAAAAGACCATGGTTGTTGTGTAGGTCCTGCAGAGTTTATCCTAAAATAAATCAGTTCCAGGATCCTTTGAGATATGAACTGTAAGGTATCTGCCTGTCTGTGCACATCTTTCCGATAACAATGTGACACCCAAAATGATTAATGCAGGACTGCTAACAGATCCAGGATTATTGGCCAGTAATACCAGCAACATATTGTAACTTTGCAGGAGGTTTTAGCTTTGAGATGATGGAGCATGAATTTGGAGGCAGTCAGAAAGGGAATCCTGCTTTCATTCAGGTTAATAATTCTGATCTGAACTAGCCTGCCTTAGGTTTTTCCCTTATGTGAAGGTGGGATCCAATTGCTGCTCATTGACAAACAAACCAACAAACCAACCACAAACAAAATCATGCCCCAAAACCCTAAACAAACAAATCTGCAGATTTCAATTTAACATGGTCTATGTTTTAAGGAAAGTTCAGGACAGTTGCCTAGTCATTTAACTGTAACAAGCAAGAGAAAGTACAAGTGAAAGGGCAAAAAAGCCAGGGTGCCTATTAATTCCCCACTTTCAATTTGATGCCATTTTGCAAAATGTAGGAAAAAAGCTTTAATTCTAGTTATTCAGGACTCTGAGACCAGAAGCAGCTTTTGGCACCTGAAGAGAAAATTCAGGTCATGTGCACTGTAAAATGCAAAGATGGAAAAGCAGAAAGACCAAAACCTTGTTCCAGTCAACATCTTTCCAAACATTTTGAACTGGAATGAAGTAGCAGAGTTTTAGGCTACTGATATTAAGCCTATATCATATACACTCAGAGTTTACACAGGTGTTTCACAATATTGTTTTGACTGAGTAGTTGAGTGCATCAAACTAAAATGCAAATGAATTCAAATTCAGCACCTCATGCAGCATGAGATTAGATTTAGAACAAGATCCCAAAGGCTACAAGAAAAAGAGACTTGTATGCTGCTGCTAAGACTAATACAGCCATAGTTTATTAATGTGCATAGTAATGCATAATGAAATGTCATTAATTCTCACATGTAATATTGGTTTCTAATTTGAGGAATTGTGTCCAATTATCTGTAGTTTAGTTATTTAGATTTATAACTTGGCAACTCAGAACAGAAAAGAGCTGAATTCTCTGTTACCTGGGAAGTCTGAAAAATAAAATACCCGTTCCTTATAAGGACAACCTGTATATTTCCCAAGTCTTTTTGTTCTGGATTTATGATTCACTTCTTCAAGGGAGTCAATGAAAACCCCTTTGGTAACATTCACAGCATGCCTCATCCCAGATCTTTTCTCTGCCTATTAAGGCTTTTATCTGTAAAAGGGCATTTTATTTCAGTGCCACTCTTAGGGTTGACTTTTGTTTTGGTGCTCAAAGGCGTCTTCATGAAAAATTTGTCAGGCTTTCTATCAGTTATGAAGGTCACCAAGTTAATGTTTAGCATCTCAGGCCATGCCTTTCTATCAGGCAACTAAGGATGTATTAACATAACTTCAGCCAAGATAATACTTGTTATAGGCAAGGGTCATTTTAAAAAAAAATGCTCATTGGCACTTCATTTATCCTGCTCCCTATCAGAATCCAGGGACACTCTGAAGTTCTTTGCTGAAATAGCCCAAGAATTGGATACTTTAAATAAAAAAATCTCAGTCATTCTCCATAGAAAGCACTGCTGATCTCAGCTGCAAGGCTTCCTCAGCCTGCTCAGCAGGGAAGCATGAAGATGTCAGGTAAACATAATCATGCTATTTGTGGAAAGTGTGAGATGAGAAAGAGGGAGGGTAATGAAGCATAGACAGAGCAATTCAGTTTCCCAGCCTATTTAGGTAGATTGTCTTTCTCTAATTGTTTTTCTCCCTGGAGGTACAAACACAGCGAATTTCAATACCATAAAGTTAAGCTTTATTATTGCAGCTTTCATTTCTTTCACAAAGAAATATGTACTGTATTATAGCAGCGCCTAGTAGCAATGCTATGGTTAAGGATGTGTCAGCAGTTGTGCTACAAACCTCTATTTTTCCATGAGATGTAAAAACTAATGTTAGGCTAAAACAATGCATATAAGGTAGGTGTCTAGTTTCATATCAGTTTATAGGAAAAAAAAAAAAATCCTAGGCACATTCTCTGGTAATTGCAGATGATAACAGTCTTTCAAAAAAGCCCAAACAAATAATCCCCCACCAAAAAAAAAAAAAAAAAAAAAAAGTTACAAAAGGATGGATAGATACAAGTTAAATGTATCATTTTGCAAACGTTTAAATACTGTCCCAAGTGACTTCAGTCATTATCTTCAGGATGAAAGGAATTTCATCTCAGTATGGCAAAAGACCTAAATTTTAATGGGTTTTGTCCAGCAGAAGCCAATCCAACAAAGCACATATTTATCTCATTAACACTTACATACATGAACAGTTCATTTGAAACCATTAGGACAAGATTGTTCTTCACCTTGCAGGGCAAGCTCAGAAGAAAATAAAATGAAGACATACTTTAAAACTCATGCAGACACTCAACATAATATTTCCATGCACCCCTTTATATTGGAAATTAGCAACTTTAGGAACTAAAGAGTTTATAAAAGTCCTTAGGCAGACAACAAATACTTGAAGAAAGATTATTCTAAAAAGTAAGGGCAGTAGGCATGTGTTTTCATTTAGACACATGCACTAAGATCCAAAGTTGTAGCTACACAAGTGCAAGACACCAGTAAAGGAATTTACTTTAGGGTAACAAACAAGAAAGTCAACCCCAAAGACAAACGTAGAGACTGACAGGAAAGCAAATTAATGATGAATTAGGAAAGTCTAACTCTTATTTTGTTTACTTCTGACTAGAACTTAAGACAGCTTTCCAAACAAGTTGATAGCATTAGCCAGATGCCACAGAGAAGGAAAGCAACATATATGCAGATTAAAAGATTTAGCCAAGGTCACCTATCAGGCCAGTGACAGGAGTAAGGAACAGAGGCCCAGCAGGCCAGCTCACTTGGAGCTCCTATGATGGTTTTTCCTGCAGCAGGGGAGCGGTGCAGTTCAGACGCCAACCACGCAGAGCGGGAGCGGCTGCTTGAGCCACTCCTTGGGGAGCACCCTGAGCCGCCCAGCAGTGATCTGCCACCCTCAGCTGCCTCCTGCAAGCTCTGACCACTCGCTCACACACCTGTATTTAATAAGAAAAAAAAGCTGGCTACTTAGCACTTACTACTAAGCACAGAAACCTGCCCTGGGGTGGTTACTGTGAGAGAGGGGCTGCACAGCAGCTTGCTACCCCGGGATAAATTGGTGTGAGCTGTGCTCTCCTCTCACACGTCCCCAGACTGTCACAGCCCCAGTCAAAGCGGTACTTGTTGGACACCTGAGTTAGAGGCAGGGCTTGCACCCCTGCCTACAGGGCAGAAGGGGACGGGAGCCAGGAGCACGCAGTAGGAAGGAAGCAGACATTTGACAGACAGGTTTCTAGGGTGACAAATGTGAAAAAAAAAATCATAAAAGATCAAAGCATGGGTCTAGGGGCAGCAAAATGAAAGCTGGAGGACAAAAGATACCATGAGTTGCTGGAGATGTGAGTACAGGCTGTGCTGGTGTGCAGAGGCACAAAATAGCAGGGGGTGTGATGGCACACGACTTCATAGTGTCTCGAGACATGTGCAAGGAAACAGCAGTCGGGAGTCTGGAGGGTCAGACCAAATGCTAACAGACACCATTATTTAGAGGACTGTGCTAGAGGATGTAGAGACCTGGGCCCTTTCATGAGCAGCAGATGCAGTCCCCTGAGTGAGCCGACCCCTAGATCTCATGGAAAGAGAGTAACAAGACTGTTTCATTAGCAGCAGGTCTTTAATGGTGTATGTATTTGAATTGCATAATGATAGATCAGAGAATACTTTTGACTATTCTATCCAAAGCCATTAGCTTAGGAGAGAGAAGTACTATTTAGTTTCTAAAAAATACTCCAGCAGAAAGGTTTGAGAAACAGAAATAAAGGCTGCAGTAGAAGTACACAGGAAAGAGAGCAGATCAAAAGAAATTATATCACTTTCTCAGAGACCCTGCTGCAAGGACTACACCGTTGCTCAATTTTGAGGTCCTCACTAGAGCAAAATGTCAAAGACTAAACAGGTTAATGAAGAGAGTCTGGCATTTTACCCCTCTGGTTGAGGGTATGATGCATTGCCTTAGCACATTGCCCACAATATTTTGCTGTTGCTGTATTGCTCTCACAAATTCAGCATGTGGCATTTTAACACAATGACCTTTCAGCTCTTTTAGGTGTAAAGCACCTGAAAGCATAAGTACAATCCACAAACAGATTGCAAAAATGAAAAAAAAACCCATCCAGCTGCCTTTTTTTTTTTTTTTACCAAGTTTTCTCATTAATTATCCTGTAACCTGTGAACTACAGCAAAATAGTTTTTCAATAGAAAAACTGCATTCAACAAAAGTGTTTTCAGGCTGCCAACAACAGAGTCAAGATTTCTGCTAGTCCTGATTTTTTATTTTAGCTTTTGCCTTTCACATTCCCTTTCTCTTACAGAATCTCATTTGCAACCATGAACAAACAAGTAATTTAGGACACATTTAGAAGCATTCACATTGGCAAAAATGCCAGCTTGAAAAGAAACCAACTCAGTCAAACTGGAGGTTAGTGGACTAAAATTCTGCAGGATAATCTGCTGCAAATAGTATCATCCAAAACCATAAAATTATAAAATTCTCTGATTTATCGTTTGTTTTAAACAACATTGAACTCTTGCAGTAATTATAGGTATTTCAGTTGGTATGCACATACATGTTTATGTAAATATATGTACACACATCCTGTTATATATCTGAGAAGAAAAAAATTGAGTTAAAGAGCTCCAACCCCCTTCACCCTCTCAGCTATCCAGGAAGAGCAAACAGTAGTTCAGCAGGTAGCAGCACGTGTATGAGGTTAAAACATTTCTGACAGGACACAGTATGCGATTTACGTGCAGCGCACAGATGGAACACTCAGTTTATGCAGCCAGTTGTCAATACTTGTTGGAATATGTTGATGACTTTACTTTGTCCCCTGCAAAGGGGGTGGCAGCTTAGTGCAAAGCATTTTGTATGACACTAGAGCACTTCTACAGTTGCTATAAACCAGCACCATTCTTTAAAGTAACAGAGGCACACCCGTGTATAGTAACTGAAGACCTCACATCATGTCTGCTTTCCTTAAAAACAGGGCAAGAATTACTTCACAGATAACAGGAATTGCTTGAGAATTTTATAGGAAACCTTTCCAGGATACAAATTTTTGAAATTGAGTATTCACAGAACTTTATTAGAATATTAAATTGTTATCTCAGCTTTTTATTAGTTCTATAAATTTTTGGGGAAAAAATATAACTGTCAAACCAATGCATTTTAAATAGTTAAGAGATAAAAAATCAACAAAACTTATTCCCCAGTGATGTCATGAGATACATACACTAAAAAATTAATGAGGATGTCAGGAGTTAAAGGCAGTATTTTGAGACTATCATACTTGTGTACAATAACATGGATTTCTAAAAAAGAATATACCTAGCTGACAAGACCAAAAAAATCAGAATAAAGTGGCACTTTGCTTTGACTCCACTGAATCCTAAAACCATGTCAATATAATGGCAAGCAATGAATAGTTTATGAAAATAACATGCCAGCACACACAAGCAAGATTCTCTTCTCTACCTGGCAGGCAGTGCTTTTGTAATCAGGAAGAATAATTGCAACTTTTCTCTTAAGTGCACAGTCATTTGCAAATCTTAAAATGCAACTCACTCTTGTCAAGCTGCAGAGTGCCCATCGTGTGCATACTTTTGGCAGTGAGGCATTTAGACTCGTGATTAAGAATGTACAGTTCACTACACTTGAACCCAGCAACAATAAGTATTGATTTTGAACCGATGTGATTTCTTTCTGTATTAAAAAAAAACCCCATAGCTTTTGTAGCATATGTTTTATTGCTATGTTTGCTAGTTAGCATCCATTTTACATTCCTATTGACATATACTTCCCCTCACACTGGCTGGAAGCTTTAAATATGTATGTATGTCTTCTCCTACATTTTAGTGACTGTTTCACTTCAAATTACACTACTGGTTGTGCTGAGAAGTCAGTTTTACATCATCCTGGAAACAACTTTCCTAAACAAAATTCAAAGTAGGAGCAGGTAGAAACTCCACAGGGATTCTATTTCTTGTGGAGCTTTTTTCAGGCTATTCCTACTATTTAATTATTGAAGGGGAGGGCTTGCATTTGCATAGATTTTGTCTACCACCAGCTTTGTTCCTTTGATAAGACAACAGAAAGTTCCCTTCCAACTTCTATACTCGCTGTTATTAGAAAACACAGACTCCATAAGAGCCAAGGGTAAGATGGCTCCATTTATAAATCCAGAGATGTTAGGAAGGGTCATCTTCAATAATTCAGGACTTTTCATCCTAAATCCATATATTTTAAAAATGCTGATTTATCCTATTTTCAGGATTTGAAACAAACAACAACAACAAAAAAGCAGAAACTTTTCTCTGCGCCTTAATTTAATAGCTGAAAACAACATTTCCTACCTACTTGATAGTCACCGAACTTCTTGGAAGAAAAGTATAGTTTCACACAGGATGCAATATAGACTATTGGAGACAGATTAATTGAAACATTGCAGTCAAAAATCATAAAATATTTAGAAAACTCAGAAAAAAGAAGAAATAATACCAGCTAATCTGACCTCTTATGCAGTATTAAATACTGTGCAGTGTTACTGTTATTGCTGAGGTGCTTACACGATTACTACTCCAGGAAATTACTGAAAGAGGTCTTGATGAAAAAATAAAGAATTAATGTATTAAATGCTTTTAAAAATACATCATTGATTAATAGATACAGCAGTAATGCTATAAAAGCTGTATGCTATATCTGAATGCCAGTACACAAAGGCTGAGATGCAGCCTAAGACTTATATTTCATTTCAAATATGAACAATAAACATTTTAAAAATTAATGTAGTGAAACTGGGTTTATAGTAATTTATCCTGCAGAGAAGTTCATATTACCATGAACACGGTAGGTAGTGTAAAAAAGAAAAAAAAAGCAGCTTTTTTTTCCCCAAGAGTGGTTCAGAAATGGCACATTCTGTCAACACCATCATTCAGTATATCACAGGCCTGACTGCATGTTACCTCATATTTTATTCCTACAGCTTGGAATTGCTGTTTTGCTTCTCATACTGTGCAATGCTGTCTAGTTGATGCCCATTAGGAAAAGTCAACCTGTGGACACGGAGAATTTGTTAGAAAGCTATCAATATTGATAGCAGAGTCCAAAGAAATAATGCTGGTTTAGCTACTAAAATGAATGAATCAATTTCTGTTTTGCCTTAAAAAACAGCTTGTTTTCATATATGATGTACCATGAAATAGAAACAGGTATTGGGACTGCAGTTTAGGCTGCTGAAAGTATCTGCAGAAATCATAAAAGAACATAAATCAGGCTGGAACAGCTTAGAAAATCTGTATAGAAGAGAAACATTTCCAGAAGAGAGAAAGTTGTTATATTTATAGCACTGGACAGTGGTGCATAGCTTTTTATTGACTCAGTAGGGTTTAAGATGTCAAAATGAGTGGTGATTTTACTGAAGAGTAGAGTAAGTATTGTGAAAGACATGAGACACTTCAGCATCCATCTCTGGGTACTTTAGCTGGGCATCTAAAATCACAGACTGAGATTTTGAAATTTGAAGCCAAGCCATAGAAATTTCCACCACCTGTCCTAGAAGCAGGGCACTTTTCCTCGTGCCAGCACAGATCAAATCGTTGTTCATAATGAACTATATTTTCATATCAGTATCCTCTATGTGAGCAGCAGTAGCTTTCAAAGTATTTTAAAAAGTGACAAGCAGAATAAGTGATTCTACCTGACATAGTTAAGAGAATGACAGGGCACATTTCTGAGTTGCCAGGTGAGATACTAGGCTTCCTTGTAAAAGCTCCAACTTTTTCCTTTTATCTGTTTTCAAAAGTACATGCAGTTAGCTCATTATATGAAAAAATCTTTCAAATAGTGCTGAGTGGGTAAAATCTCCTCCATAAAATGACTTTAATAATAATTTTCCATTAGTTTTAATCTTTAAACCCTCAGGTCAATTTTTATTTATTCACATCCAGTAAACCTTTGTAAAAATGTTCCCAGTGACTTCTAGACAAAAAACGCACGTGGACCAAAAATCAGACAGACTCAGACACAGAAGAGTGGAACCACTTGAAATTTTATATGAAGCTTAGATCATTTTCCCATCACAATTTTAGGGCTGCTCTGCAATTGCCCATCAGATGTTGAAAGGCAATGAAACACTACAGTGAAGATGACTACAGATCGAGTATAGGGAGGGCCTTACACTAAGATCAGTGCCAAAATAAAGCAATATAGTGCTAGCAGTGTTTCTTATTTCACATGTGGGCTGTATTTCAAAAGGAGAGTGGTAATCTATATCTGAAATACAGACAAAAATCAGCAATATACTCCCTTTGGTTTTTCTTTTTTTTTTCTCCTATGGTGTTCTGCACATGCATGGCCAACAGAGGAGGTAGTTTAAGGTTTCATAACAGAACCAAATAAAACAATATTGTGATTTTGTGGTTTCAAAAGAAAAAAAAACCAACATGAAATTCAATAACTTTAAGGTTTGGCTTAACCAAGGTATGAAAAACCCTATTCCATCAGCTACATAGGTAGAGCAGTTCAGTAATAATTGAGCTCTGTATTATGGATGCTACCCAAACCTGAAAGTCACCGTGAGCTAGGATCTTAACAGATCCGAGTTCTTTCGGACCAAAGAGCCTTGCAAAAATATTGGTGAAAAGTGTTTGTGTGGTAAATGTGTCAAGTTTGGTTGTTCTGTTAATTTACCAAACGGAATATTTTTCCCTGAGAATGGCACACTGAGAATAATATCTTTTTAAATCAAGGATTTTCATGCGAGCTCATTTATAATCTTAGTTTTGAGGATAGTCTTGTGTATTTTCATAGCAGCAACTGCAGCACAGTAATAAGACAACCCACAGACTGAACTGTCCTGCCCATCTGCAAGTGATTGACTTGCAGAGCTGCATTTTTAAGCCTACGGTTCTTCATGTCCAACAAAATAATCTGCTAGAAGCAGGTTTTTTTCCATCCAGTGCAGTTTGTCGCACATTCTTATGCAAAGGTAACAAGCAGTTCTGAAGTTACACATGTCTTGCAAATCTAGAGTTTGGACTGTAGATTTTAGAAGTTTATGACTTTTTCTGCAACTGCAACAGCACCTACAGCATCACAAATACATTTGAGGTTTGTTCCCTTACAGTGTATTTCATTGCTACCACTCTGTTCTCTAAGCATGAGGATTCATGGCCATACCAGGATCTCAGTCAAAAGCACTCCTACTCTTTTAAGTACCATGCTTCCTTTTTCCTTTCTCTTTGCAGCTGAATAGATGGAAGGTGAATATCCATTTATGCTTTAAAGGGATTCAAACTTACACAGGAGCCTTCCAATCTCTGAAGAAAGAGCTGGCAGTAAATAATGGTGGACCATATGCCTCATAAGTCTAATTCTTTTCTATTGGAAAATATGGTAAACGTTTTTATTGTTTAATTTGTTGTATAGTTAAAATTGTTACCTTTATAGATGCGAAACAAAAGTCTAGTACTGTATAAGTACTGTATTGCAACATAGCCAGCTATGAACCTTTTGATTTCTGTTCCTTGCATCTTTTTTTCAAACTGTGCAAAAAATTGAGACCGTTCTGTGCTGTAGTAAGAAGGAATAGCTCAGAGTCAACCAAAAAGAACTGAAGTCCATCACTTTTATTTTCACTGAGCACAAAGAACTCCATCCACTTTTTGGAGAGAAACTATGATTTAGCTTTGCTGAGCATGCTACAAATTGCTGTTTGTCCATATATTCACTTTTGTACTTACTTGTCTTGTAAAGCACTTTGGTACTCCATGGGTAGAAAAATATATCATACAAGACTGAAATTAAATTGTCTGTTCTGTTGAAGATGAAACATTCTCTTAAATGTTTATCCTACTACAGACTTAGAGCTGTGTAGAGATAAGGGAGTGTTTTATAAATACTGAGCTTGAATTCTACTGTCAGTTTTATATGTTTAATAATATATCAAAATGTTTAGATCCATGGGGTGCCATACAAAGAGAGAGAAATAAAACACAGATCTCATTAAGTAGTGTTTTGTTCTTTACAGGATCTTACTACTACCAAATACTGAAACTTGCCTGAAGAGTTCAAATGGCACTTTGTCAGAGAAATCAGCATCTGAAAATGTGTCCACCTTGCCTCATGCTTTGTTTTTGAAAATCTTTATCTGCTTCTATAAACACTCTTTGAGATTCAGAAGTTTAGAATAAGTAATATAATTTCAGCTGCCTACAGAATTTGAGGAAAGCTATTAAAATATGCCCAAGTATCAGCCTTTTATTTCTTTCCATTAGTGGTGACACTGCAGTGGCTCTTGCAAATGACCTTTGTGTGTCAGCAGCAGGAAAATAATGTACTTCGTTTACCTTAATGGACAGTAGTAGGAATACCAATTAGAACTTCAGCAACCTCCTTTGCAGTTATTACCATCTACTAATTTCAGGGCATGGAGGATATATAAAACTTTCTTCAGACTTGAACATAACATAATTCCTAATCTTTCTTTGTTTCTGTTCTGTATCAGAGGTAAGGCTCATGGCCTGCTTTCTCTGCTCTGATGACAGACCAACAGGGAAGTGAATTAACTACAGGAACTGAACTACATGAGTTATGAATTCTAGAGCAGAAGGACCTTATCTCTCTGAGTTTGAGTTTACAGGATGACTCAAAAGATTCACTCTGTTTAACATGCCTGGAGCATGCAGACCAATTAAGAGGCAAAGAGAAAAGACGCTAATGGAGAATGCATTATAAGAAAATGACAACTTAGTTCCTTCCCATAGAAAAAAAAACACAGCTACTAGCTAAGTAGCTAATGCATTTGTGAAAACTGGTGTATTCCAGCTGATGCTGGACAATATGGCTCTAATGTTTTCCATGGAGTTTGCTTATCATCAAGAGTCCCTAGAAATCAGTGAAGAGATTTGACTCTTGCAGAACTATTATGTTAAGTTCCTTACTGGCTCCAGTTTTCCCCACATATTTTCAGGATACAAAACCATCCACTCCAAACCTTTAATTTTCTCAAGGATTCAATCACATTTGAGGTCCATTCCAATAGTTATTCTTCTGTCAGAAATCTGAATGGTCATGCCCTTGAACTGGTTCTCGCTATGAAGAAAAGAAAATGCCATGACAAAACCCATCACAGGCAAATAAAAGAAACAAACAAA